>PVLA01005065.1:0-157979 GCA_004027455.1 Hydrochoerus hydrochaeris | reverse complement strand
ACGGGGCTCTCCGGGCTCACGGGGCTCTCGGGGCCCACGGGGCTCTCCGGGCTCACGGGGCTCTCGGGGCCTGTTCTCTGGGTTCAGCCACGGCCTCCGGCTCTGCTCCCCTTGGTGAGGCCGACCATCCTCCGGGGGGACCTCTGCCACGGGCCACTTCCAGACTGCACAGCAAGACCCTGTCTCAAAAAGATAAATGATAAATAGATAAATAAATAGTAAATAAATAAAACAGTGGCCTGTTCACTTTCAGAAGGGAGTGTCTCCCCTGGCGAGTGACCTGCAGCCAGAGGAAAATCAGTCAGCCCCGAGTGACTGGGCGAGTACGTCTGGTTTGGCGGCGAAGTGCAGCCTGCTGCCCCTGTGCTTTGAGGACGAGCTGAGGAACCCAAACGCCAAGATCATCCAGGTGACCCCGGCGAGGAGCGCATCTTCTCACAGGGTAACGTGAATGCCTGCTGCTGTTTGGTGAAATCCGGCCTCTGCGAAGGCTGGAGACCATCTCTGTGACAGGGACCCGGGCAGGGATCACCGAGGACCGCTCAGACTGCGTCTCCGCTGCAGGGAGATGACACTCTTGTTTTGCAGGCTGGTGATTGAACTCAGGGCAGCTGCACTAGGCTGAAACCCCAGTCTTTTTTTCTTTCTTTCTTTCTTTTTGTGAGAAAAGTTCTTACTAAATTGCCCAGATGGGGCTCAAATTTGTGATCCTCCTGCCTCAGCCTCCCTGAGTACTGGGATTAGATGCCTGTGACATCACGCCCCATGGGAACGATGCTTTCTGAGACCTAGATCCTGGCACCCTCCCTAGAACAGTTGCCAGGAGCCCTGGTTTTTCACAGTTCCAGCTTTTTCTGAACTGAGGACTCCCGCAGGGCATTGGTAGCAAATCTATGGCAGCAGCTGGCTCTACCAGTGACAGTTCTGCAGGGTTCCCTATCCGTCACTGCCAGAGGTGCGGACTGGCAGAGTGCAGGGTGTTTGCTAGGTACGGAACCCAGAGATCCTGGTCCACGGTCTCTGCCTCACCCGGGCCACCGACTCCTCGGCTGGAAAATGCCCTAGGTGCAGAAAGGACCGAAACCATGGAAATCTTCCACTCTGTGGTTGGTTAAATCAGCAATTTTGTCATCCTCGGTGATTTGTAAATTACTCTGACATTAATGTACCTTTTATACCAGAACACCATGCACCATGGTGCATGACCTGCACCATGATCCTGATTTCTTATTTCATTAGTTTTATTTTAAAAGAAAAAGGGAAAGTTATTGACTTCAAATTTGTAAGCTAAACCTGATAATATGCATATCTGATAAGCTTCTTTGGAGTTAATCTTATTACTGTTAGCAAAAAGTGGGACTTATGAAATCTAACATTGGAAATACAAGAAAAAGCTTAAAAAGTGACTTAAAAAGACAGATTTTGTTATTACTGTGAGTAAGATAGACCATTGTTAAGGTCGGTCTATTGCTTTGGCTATTTTATTCCACAAAAATATATTGAACATTCATGTGCCAAACACTGTGCTAAGTTCTGGGGCACAATAATAACTGTAACAGAGATAATTTAAAAAATTTTAACTTATGCACTCCAGTGCCCAGACACTAAAATGCTGGAATGCAGCACGTACATCTGTTGTGTTCTTTGACTTTATCCATGCTTCGGAAGGCTGTTTGCTTTGTTATTTCTGGAGCACGCAGATCTAAGAAATGCTGGCACAATGTTCCATTCTGCCAATTCTCTTGTAGCTCAGACATTTAAGAAATGCATTTATTTCTTCATAGCCCATTTTATTTCAAAAAGGATTTTAGAAGAGCAAAGGTTCAAACTTATGCCTACCACTTGTACAGAATATTAAGAAGGTAAGGCCAGGTACAGTGGTGCACACCTGTAATCCCAGCACTTGGGACGCTGAGGCAGGAAGATTGCCATGAGTACGAGGCCAGCCTAAACTCAACCCTGTCTTAAAAAAAAAAAAAAAAATATATATATATATATATATATATATATATATATATATAAAGAAGACTTTATATTATATATAAGCATCTTGGTTTTGTGTATTTGAGCACTACCATTTTCATAGTACATACCTCTGTGTAGTCATTTTTAGAATATTTTCTAATTTTATTTTCATGTTTAAGAATGTAAGTAGCTTTCTTGCCTCAAAAGATTGATGACTAAGTACCCTTTTCTTTAATCCACAGGTTCAGGATGACAGGAAACCCATAATTTTCCATGAAACACAACATGTACAAACATTACTCTTGACAAAAAATAGATTTTCTGCCCGCATTTTGGAAAATGAAAAAATTCATCCATGTAAAAGGATAAATTTTGTTTTAGAAAAAAATTGTGCAACCTTCAAATCTTTAGATAAAGGTGCATTTATTACTCTTTCCAAATCCCAGAAAACAATGCACACAGCAGGGAAAAGAGATGCAGAAGCCAGATCTCATGAAATGGGCCACAGGGCCATAAAGAGAAAAGGTAAGAAGGAAACGAAGGGTCGGGCTTTAGGAACTGGATCTTGGGGCGTACTTCATGATCCCCCACAGACTCTCTTCAGCCTGACAGAAAGATCTGTGCATCACCTCGGCAAAACTGGCATTCAGGAAAGAAGGGCAGCGGCTGCCAAGCTGGGAGGCACATTTTCTACAGCAAAACCAGGAAACCCACACAAATTCAATGCCTTCCCTCTCACAAGCCATTCAAAGCCTTTAAGAAATATCTTCAACCTACGTAAATTCTATAACACCACGCCATTGGATGATCTGTTACATTAGCCAAAAGAAAATTAAACGGTTCCCAAAATACTATCTACACAGTAATATTCACCTAACAAGAAGCAAGTAAACAAGTTCCACAGTCCTAGACGTTCTCACCCAAACAGTAACGTTCTGATGGATAAGAAAGCAAAGCGTAGAAACTGGAGTTAGGCAATGACAGGGATCTCGTCAACAGCGGTCAGCTCGATCGACCAGCTGTCCCCCTTCCTGCAGGGAAGCCTGATTCCTGACCGAGAGTGGTGCAGGCCGACTGGAAACTTGCTGTTGGGAGCTGAATTGTGCTAGAATTTGCTGTCAAAAAAGATAAATGTCATTGACTTAATAAATATGGAGTAAATTATCTAACAGTGTTTTTTAGAATGATAGGAAACCAGTATGATGACATTAGCAGTTTAAGCAGTTAAAAATGCTTTGTAACATTCTGAGTGGCTTTTTCATTAGCGTTGCTAAAACTTCATTACTTAATATTTTAAAACAGTATTACATTGCTATTTTGCTGCTTCTTGTTAACTTGCCATTAACTCAAATATTATAAAGGCAGGATTCATCTTAGAAATCAGTTACAGCTCAAAAGCTCACTTGTATTCCATTTCCTTGGAATTCGGAATGTAATTCACACAAAAATAACCTTGGAGTTATGGGGATTTGGCTCAGTGGTAGAGCGTTTGCCTCACATGTACAAGGCTCTTGGTTCAGTCTCCGACACAAGGAAAGAAAGTACCTTGGAAGTGCAGTAATTAACTCCAAACTACCCCACCAAGGCCCCTTAACTTGCCATTTTATCTCATAGCATTTATGTGAAAATAGAAAAGGTGATTTTTATTTATTTGTTTATTGTCTTTTTGAGACAGGGTTTCACTGTGTAACTCAGGCTGGTCTCAAACTTGCAGTGATCCTCTTGTCTCAGCCTCCTGAGCGCTGGGATTACAGGTGTTCAGCACTACACCTGGATGAAAACAATGAGTTTTAAATTCTAATAGTTAGAGAACAATAAGAAAATGATCGTTTCCATCTGATCCCTCAGTACTGTGGAGAAGCAGGCTGGGTTAGAAGCCTGGAGGCCAGTGGTGGCAAAACGTTGGCACGCGTGCCCCAGCAGGCTGTGGGCATCACTGGAAGGTTCGCCATGACCTCTCCGGGCTAAGGGAAGGCTTGGGGTGGGCAGGGGAGCCGCTCCTGCTGCTGCTGTGGTGGATGAGTGCAGATGGCAAACCGCGCACTTTCTGAAGCGCCGGGCAGGGCTGAACGGGAGGGCAGCGCCGGCCTACGGGACAGTGGAAATCACTCCACACAGACAAGTCCGGCTTTGCAAAGCTAAAAGATTCGCACTCCCCGGGGTCTTCCCAAGTCTGTAGGGAAGGGTGACAGGAATGACTGCTGATTAACAGGGCCACCGGAAGTCACCGTGGCCTGCCTCACACGTGTGCGATGTAGCGCAGATCCACAAACCCTTCATGAGGTCAGAGTGAAGGCACTGAAGCTCAGGCCTGGCGCTGACACGTGCTCTTCCTCCGCTGCAGCTGCAGAGGTTCCCTGGGGTCTGGTCTGGTTATTTTCTACCTCTCTGGCACAGTGGAAAGGAATGTGGAGGGCGCAGGGCGTAGGGTGCTGTCCAAACTTGATCCTGTTGCAGAAAACGGAAAGAAACAGCAACAAGGAGGTTTAGGAGGCAGTTTATTACACTGGTGGACCGACTGGGACCTCTCCCAAAGAGCCCCAGCCCTGCCCAATGGGGCTTTGGGGTTTTACCGGGAGGTCAAGGGGGAGCTACAGAGGCAGATTTGGTGCATTACGATTGGAGAGCTGGGTGACGTCATGGGTTGCTAAGGGAGTTTAAGCATTGTAGGTTACACTGCAAGGCCATCAGCTATGCAAAGCTTGGGTTATACAGAGGCAGAAACCTCCTGTTACATTTTAAGTTACATCGTGAGGCTGTCGGTTACAAAGGGCAGTAAAGACGGGTCACACAAAGGAACATTTCAAGTTACATTTTAAGGCCCTCTGTGAGACAGGCTTACACAGGGGAAGGAATGTTTTACCATCAGGTTGGTCTGGACCTGTCTGCTTAGTCTCAGCAGGCTTTCCTGGCAGGCTTTTATTTAAAATTTTAATTTCCCTTTCAAGCCAAGGGGAGTGATTTCTTCAGCTCTATTGTTGTAGCTGCTCTAAACCAGTTTCAGTCAATCCCAAGCAGCCAGCTCAGAATACCACACCCAGATGAAGCAAATGGCTCACACATTTCACCCAAGTGTCTTAGTTACTTCCCTCTGGTTTCTGGAACAAAATATCTGGTGCCCAAAATTAAAGAAGGAGAGGTGTGTTTCACTCATGGTTTGTGGGGGTTCAGTCCATCAGCTGGCTCCAGGGCAGGGCGGCCTGGTGAGGGGCAACACTCCGAGGCGGCAGAAGACCACAAAAGCAGAAAAAGCAGAACAAGCCTCTTTTCCTCCCTTCTACTGTCTGCAAGTTCTCCTTCCTCGAGTGGGTCCTTTACACCCACAGTATCTCCCCTGCCCTCCTCTTACACAGGCGAGGGTATTTACAAAGTGAGGACCCTGGGCCGCCGCTGAGTCATAATTAAACTTCTAAACTTCTCAAATTGACACGATGCGTCAACCATTACTGTGAACCATTATTCCAGGTAAGGCAGACACCTAGCAGAAGCCAGGCGTACACTTTCTCTGCTTAGCTTCTGCTCTGAGAAAGCACAGCCCTGCTGGGTAAGCATCTGTGCTGCGCGATCCTCCAAACGGACCCTCGGAGGCAGGAGAGTCCTGCACAGGTCCATGGACTGCTCCACCCTGAACCGTGCTGTCCTGACAGCTCGAACTGTGTGACCATTCACCCCCGACCGCCTCTCCCTCCCAGTGGCTTTCTTTGAGTTGGGAGGAATTATTTTCTAGCTCTGCCCCCACATCAACCCAAATCTTCCAGTGTATTTTCCTGGTTTTTCTTTTGTTTTTTTTTGTTTGTTTGTTTTTTTTGAGGCAGGGTCTCACTATGCACTTCAGGCTGGCCTTGAGCTCACTTTGGAGCCCACATTGGTCATAATGATCCTCCTGCCTCAGCCTCCTGAAGTGCTGGGATTACAGGCATGAGTTACCATGCCTGGCTTTTTTTTTTCCCCCACTGTTTTCCCAAAAGCTTCTTGTCAAAGATGATTCTATCACATAACATAACACATAAGGTTTTAAAAGATCCTTCAACCGATGCTTCCGGAGGTGGGGAGGCCACAATGAGTATGGATGGGGTGACAGGACAAACCACCAGGACACCTGAAATCACTCGCGTGCCCACAGCCGCCCCTCGCTTCCCTTCCCTGCCGCACACCTGAGGGGCGCAGGCTGTGGCATCCCGAGTAGCAGGGACAGAGCCACGTGTAGTCCCACGCCCGCCACCACTCCTGCAGCACCAGTCTGCACCAAGCACTGCGCCCTGCGACTTGGGGGTCAGGGGCTCCTGGACATCACACGGTTACCTGCCCACTGAGAGCCCCTTTCCACCTGGAGCAGGCTGGGGTGACAGGCCTTTCCCTCTGCCATTCTAGAAAGTTCTCTCCTGATACACAGAGGAATAGGTCCTACGCGAGGTGTGATTAAAAATATGAGGAACATTTAACTAAACGTGATTTGTCACAGCGAACGCCTGGCTGGGAGTCCCCCACGGGCTCCCTTGGGCTTCAAACACATTTATTCCATCACTCCAGCCACTTTCTCACAGGCAAGAAATTGAGGTTATGTCTGCGTAGGGAGATCAGCTCTATCTGTAGAGAGAAATTGTAGCTGTTTTGTGCCTCGTCCTGTTACTGGTTTTCTCAAGTTAACCTCTGCGAAGCAGCCCGTGGGAAACGCACCCTCACTCACCACGGCCCTCGCAGAAGGCTGCACTGAGCATTTTATTTCTAAGTGCTGGATTTTTAAAAAATTTCTCTTCTGCCTGGAGGCCATTCGGATGCTTAAAGTCACATGGATAACTCGCTTTTCTCCAGAAGAAGGTGGAGGAAGAGGAGGGATTTTACATCAACGCCCAAAGGGCACTTGACCCGAGGGGTAATAGTAACCATGAATCCTCTTTGCTGCCTGCTTTACTCTAAGGAATTCCTTTATTTCAGAGAAAAGAGGTGGGGCTGGGGGTGTTGGGCTGTGGTGGTGGGGTAACAGGAAAGAGGGGCAGCACTGGTCAGCCAAGCAGCCTGCGGCAGGCAGGCAGGCTCCTGGGCGGCGTTTAGCCTGCCGGCACGCCTGCCCACTTTGTGAAAAATGAAGTCTGCCCTTAAAATATGGGCGTCCATTTCAGATTGGAGCCACTCACCCACAGGCTGTGATTGCAGTCAACGCCTTGGGTGACGGTCCCACTGCATTTTACTCTCTGTGTTCTTTTTAGTCGGGCAGTGTTGGGGCTTCAGAGGTCAAAAGGTCATGAAAATCTCCTAGACTAGAATGGTCTAAAGCAATGTTACATCAGTACGCCGAAGATTAAAACTGGACCCCTGTCTTTCACCATTGCTAAACTAAAATCAAAATGGATCAAAGATCTAAATATTAGAGCAGAAACTCCAAATCTGCTGGAAGATAGAACAGGTGAAGCCCTTGATGGCATCGGTGAAGCCAAAGGCTTTGTGAACAAAACTCTGATCACACAGGAAATATCACAAAGAATCAACAACTGGGATCTCATCTCATTAAAAAGCTTTTGCACAGTAAAAGAAATCAGTAACAGAGTGAAAAGAAAACCCACAGAGTGGGGAAAAGCTTTGCCAGCTGTTCTTCAGACAAAGCACCAAAATCTAGAACACATAAAGAGCTCAAAAAAGTCAGATCCCTCAGATTCAAAGACCCACTGCAAAACTGGGCATCTGAGGTGAATCGACCCTTCTCAGATGAAGAAGCAGAAGTGGCAAATAAATACATGAAAATTTGTTCAAAATCATGGATCATTCAAAAGCTGCAAATTAAAACAATGCTGAGATTTCATCTTACCCCAGAAAGAACGGCTAGTATCAAAAAAATAGTAACAAGTGCTAGAGGGGCTGTGGGGAAAGAGAAACCCTTCTCCACTGTTAGTGGGAATGCAGACTGGTGCAGCCACTGTGGAAATCAGTGTGAAGATTCCTCAAAAAACTAGGACTAGAGGTTCTATTTTACCCAGCTATTCCCCTTCTGGGTATCTTTCTGAAAGAATTAAAAGCATTATGCCACAGTGATATATGTGTGCCTGTGTTTATAGCAGTACAGTTTGTGACAGCTAAGACTTGGAAAAGACCCAAATGTCCTGTTATGGTTTGTGTCTGGATGTCCCCGCAAAGTCCCATGCGGTCATCGGGCTTTTTCAGAGGTGACTGAATCTAGAGTGTATGGTGCTGGGATCGAGGCTGTGTGATTAGTGAATCAGTCCACTGACTGGTTTAGCATAGTTCTGGCTGGGATTAAGGGTGTGAGCGCTGCCCCTGCCCTAGAGAAAGTAGCCTGCCTGTCACATAAGGGGCAGAAAGAGCCTTGTCTCCTCTCTCCTTTGCTGTCCTCTGCTGCCGGGAATGGTTGCACCTCTGCCATGCACCACCTGGCCCTGGAGCCAGCCAGCTATGGACTGAAACCCCTACAAACTGTAAGCTAAATAAACCTTTCCCCCTTTAACTTTGGGTGTCAGGTATTTTGCTTTAATGATGAGAGAAAAGTAACTAAGACATGCACATCAGCCAATGAATGAATAAAGATGTGATTCTTTTATACAATGGAGTGTTATTCTACCATAAAGAAGAATAAGCTTGAGATGGTTCTAGTTGAACAGATGAACCTTGAGACCATCTCTTCAGTGAAATAAATCAGATGCACATGTCTAAACACTGCATTTTCTCTGGTGTGAGAAACTGAAAGTGTAAATAAGAACCAAAATGTATAAGAGATACAGAGAAATGGGAAGAAAATGTTCAAATGAGAGGGGAGCAAGGGAGGAGGAAAGAAGGCAAAAGAGAAAAAGAACAGAAGGAAACATGGAAACGAAGCTTTTGCACATAAGGAGTGCAAGGGGGATTTGGGGAGAGTGGGAACAAGAGAAGCCAGACGGACTGTGACAGTCCGTTTAGCACCAGCCGAATTAAACCAGCACGGTGCTGAGGACTGTTGTCAGCATAAAAGGAGACCTGGCCAGGAAGAGCGAGGCGTTGTGGGTTCTAACTGTGGCTGTTGTGTGGAGCCTTGGTCCTCCTGGAGGACCTGGTCACTCTGGCTTCCCTGATACGTACTCTGCTGTTATCATCAGAACAGCTCAGGACCTTGTCACTGAGAGTGGCTGCGGCTCTCTTTGGGGCAGCTCTGGCCCTTACTTGCATTGCTCCCTGGCTCTGGAGCGGAAGATGTGTGCTGTGTAATCTCCTGGAGAAGTTTGTCATGCTGGCTCTTGATATGAACTCAGCTGTTCTCATCAGAGAAGCTGAAGATCTCCGTGTCGCTGAGGGTGGCTGTGGTGCTTCTCAGGACAGCTCTGGACTTTATTGTGAGTGTGACTTCTCAGCTCCAGCGTAGAACCCTCAACCTACCAGCACAGCTCCTTCACCCGCTGGCATAGACTTTCTGGCTTCCTCCGCTGACCTTTGGGCCTTCCCAGAGCAGATCCATAAAGCAGACTGGCCTGAGTCCTTCTCGTGGGCTCTAGGCCTCCAGTTGCACTTGTGGGAGGCACTGCCATGGGCTCTGGGTCTTCATCTGGACTCACACAGGACATTGCTGTGGGATCCAGGCCCTGGGCTGAATATTCTGTGTCTTTAGTGCTGTGGACAGATTTCCTGCTCTTTCTTGTACTTCACTCTGGGTGACCATCATAAAATAATATCCATGCTGTGTCCCAATTGTAATTGTTCTCATCACAACCCCTGACTATAAGATAGAGCGGGTGCAGGAACAAACCCCTGATGATGAATGTGATCATCCCCTGTGTCTAAAATGTACCCAATAAATAAATAATTTTAAAAACACTGTGCGGGGGAGAGGTGTCCTATGTGCCCCCATCAGCCCTGTGTGGCTCTTAAGTACTCACAAGCTCGTGGTGCGGCGCTTTTGGAAGCAACACTGAGCCACTGGTGACAACGCGGAGCGCGTGTCCTCCGCACTGAGCACTGGGTCGAGCGGCACCCTCAGCCCCGCACTGCGGGCTCCGTCCCCCTGACTTCAGCTCCTGTGCCCCGTTACGGCTACTCACAAGGCACCGGCTGCGTGCACCTCTCCACCTGTGCAGGCCCCAGGCTCGCGGAAGCCCAGCAAAGCAAAGCGGCCCCAGCTGCCACGGTCACAGGACCGCGCTTCCCCCTGAAGCTCGGACGCTCCCTGCACGAGTGACAGACAGACGTCCCTGATCCACTCTGAGTTCCTCCATGAGGTGGGCAGCTCAGAGTGGGTGACCTGGCTTCCCTGTCATCCCCACCTCGGGAAGGAGCTGAGTGAATGGAGACCCCAGGGGCCCCGGGTCACGGCCAGGCCAGACCTGCTGACCCAGGGCCGTGCTGGCAAAGCCTAAGGATTCCCTACCCACGCGACAGGGAAGACGCTGCATGAGTGTTTTCCAAGATTCGAGATCACCTTTCCGGCTCTAAGCCTCTAAGGTCCTACTCCTTCCTGTTTGCTGGTAAGTTCTTTGAAGGAGCATCCCAGGGCTGCTGTGAGCCTTGCTGAGCTACCTGCAGGAGGAGGAGCTGGGACCAGAAGGGATTCAGCTTTGGCCCAGGTGACGGGTGACAGGAGGCCACTCAGCCTGGGAGAGAACAAAGGGGTTCAGTGCAGGCTGCAAGTTTCCACTCCTGGGCCACCCCGAGGGTGCCAGGAGAGCGAGACTGGGCTCCCCTCAACTGTGGATTCTCCCCTGCAGCTGTACAGACTGCTTCTGTTGCAGACCACTGCGTTAGGTAGAAGTATGGCAGGCGGGCACAGGGCCAGCCCCAGAGGTCAGTGCAGACCACGGCTGCGGCTGGAGGTGTGGTCACTGAAGGCCAGGCTTCTAGAAACAGAGGAACGGCTCACATACATTTTCCCCAGGGGTGAACCGCAGAGACCAACGTTCTCAGTAGGCATCGCTAGGGGACTCAGTCCCCATCTGACCCCCACGTCATCACCTCGCCCAGGCCGAGAGGCCTGCTGTGCTCTCCCGATGCCCACGCCCTCCTCCCTCCGCACACCCCACCCTGAGATTCCCGCTGGATCGGCATCCCCTGGGCCGCTGCTCTGTGCGCTGACGGATCGGTTTCTGCTCTGCCCCCCCTGGGTCCTCCTGGCTCCCCTCAGTAAACTCCCTAGAGAAGCGGGGGTTAGTGCGCCCCACTTTCCAGACCCTCTGTGCCTCCCAGACAGCAGCTTTCTTCCTCTCAGTAAATCCTGCCTGCTCTGAGCCTCCGTCCTTCCTGGAATTCCTCCCTTGGCTTTAGAGGACAGGGACTTGTGTTTCTGACGTCGGGCAGGTGGGGACTGGTTTTCCCGCCATCACTTGTGGAGCTGGATGGAGCCCAGTGCACGGAGCAGTCGGTCCGGGCCCAGAACTGACTGGGGCTGGGGGGCTGGTGTCCTGAGACCTGCTCCTTGGGTCACTGGGGAGTGGGGAACCTGCGGGGCTCCAGAGGAGGGGCGGGTACCGGGTCACCAGGCGAGAGCTGGGGACACGGGGAGGTCATGCTTTTCAGGTTTTACAGAACTGCGGCATTGCTCTAAATCTAGGGCCTGGGTGACGTTTCCCACCGAACCGGACACCTAAGCAGAACCGATGACCAACATGAAGGCACTGCTACGAGTCCGTCAGCAGCCAGGCTCTGGGGTCCCCAGCAAAGCACACAGCAGCACCAACATTTCCGGGGGCACCTGCTGGGGTTCACAGGTGTACACGTCAACCCTAACCCCATGTCCCCCCTTCCCCCGCCCATGCTCCCCCGGGAGCTTCCTTCTCCTTCGCCAGGACAGTGCTTCCTACTGCTGAGCGCCAAGCAGGCTTGGCCCGCACTGGACGCCAGCGAGCACGGTTACCCGAGGCCTGAGCCCGCCTCGCTGGCTGTGAGCTTCCTCCCTGGAAATAATTCTAATCTTGGTGACTTTGGGCCAAGTGTTGGAAGCTGTGTTTTGTTTCTATCACGCAAATTATGCAAAGAACTGCAGCAATTCTCTCCCTCTCCCTCCCTCCCTCCCTCTCTCCCCCTCCCTCCCTCTCCTCCCTCTCTCTCTCTCTCTGGCTTTTTTCCCTTGCTTTCTCCCCCCTGCCTTCCTTCAGCCTCTCTCTGTGAGCCACTCACTCATTTGCCTTGTGTGTCCTGCACAGCTGCTTTGCTGAGGGCCCTGATCTGAGCACTGAGAGCAGAGCTATTGGCAAAGCCCAGGTCCCCCAAAGGTGGAGAAGACATGAAACTCAGGCTTCTCAGCTCCTCATGGCCCTTGCATGTGTTTCCGTGACTTACGTACTTGGTACATTTTGTAAAACCCACAGAACATATTCTGGTTGTAGTTGGCTACCTGTGGCGTCTCTCTCTGGTCCGACTGTCCTGCCATTACTGTTTCCCTCATATTAGATGATGTGTGGGAGGCAACAGGAATCTCGGTCATTCTTCTGAAGAGAACACTTCTGCTAGAATCTTTGTAATCTGGACTTAGTAGGGTGTGTGCAAGTGATGTGTACTCACTTCAGAGAGTTATTTAGTTGTTCAAACATAGGAAAGGCAGCTGGGCATGGTGGAGCATGTCTGTAATTCCAGCACTTGGGAGGCTGAGGCAAGAGGATCTCCATGAATTCAAGGCCAACCTGGGCTACACAGAGAGTTCAAAGCCAGCCTGAACCACATAGCTAGACACTGTCTCAAAAAAAGAAAGAAAGAAAGAAAGAAAGAAAGAAAGAAAGAAAGAAAGAAAGAAAAACCTTCCAAAAATATTGCCCCTGGCTGTGTGATGTAAGATACACATTCAGACAACATGCCATGAAATAAACTATGTCCTGCAGTGTCCAATCCAAAAGGAGAAACAGAACTTGAAATGCACAGTCAGAAGCCAGCGCTGACACGGTCTTGTCATCAAGTAGCCAGGATTATTAGCAGAACTGAGGTTTCACCAGTACTTAGGCAAAGGAAGTTTTCTCTTGTTGGCAATGTACTCGACAGAGGGGTGCATACAGTAAAAATGAACTGTTTGTTTCTTTTTCTGACAGAAAATTATGCAAAATCGACTTCATCAGCATTCTGGTGCCCACAGAGCAGGGATGTGAAGCAGTATTTCTGTGAATTTGGGTGCGAGGGCACATGTTTTATAAATCCCATTTATTGATAATAAAAGTAAGCTGGCCAGCCAGAAGGAGACTGTGTGATTTTTCTTGTATTTCTATGGAAAAATATACTATGGAGTTCTTATCACATAGAGAAGCTGTCAAATATAGAGGTAGATCAGAAAAAAATTAAAGAGCTGTGATAGGCACTTCAGGGCTGCTGACCTGTACTTGTCAGATTTTTTAAACACCTGAGTTCTGCTTTCTTCAAAGTATATGCCTATTTTTTTCACCTTGTTTTATATTCTTAATGTTTTTTATTAGAAAGAACTCACAATACCAGGAGTGTGGCACATGCCTGTACTTGTAGTCCTAGTACTTTGAAGGCTGAGTCAGGAGGGTCACCACAAGTTCAAGGCCAGCCTGGGCTGCATAGTGAATTCAAATTCAGCCTGGACTACACAGCAAAAACTTATCTAAAAAAGAAAAGAAAGAAAAGAGTCTCACAAATTCTCAGATTTCATAAAATTTTATTCTGCTCCTTCTTATGGAGCTGATATTTTTAGGGGAGGAGACGGGTAATAAATACCTATAACACAGCCAAGGTCCAGCAAGCCCAAAAAGAAAGGTAAGTCAGAGCAGACAGCAGAGCTCAGGAACTGTATTTTAGACAGGTTGGTCAATGAGGACCATTACAAAACCCTGTGATTTTATCTGTTTTATGTTTTTTTAAAAAATGTCTCATACCTGGCAAGTGTGAGGTCACGAGTTCGAGCCCCAGTACCCGCCCCCTCAAAGCCTCTTACTTCTCTGACCTGTGATAGCTTGGTCTCTCCTTGTTTTTTTAATAACCTTGAAAGTTGCTGATAGTACTGATCAAATGTTTTGTGGAAATGTCCTGGATCAGGTTCCCTGGTGTTTTCTTCCATTCAGCTGAGGTCTGTGAGTTTGGGGTGCACACTCAGAGGTGCTTTATAGCACATAATCTTGAGGCAGGCACAATGTGGGTCAAAATTACAACCAACCAATCCGATTGCAAGTCCAGTCGCTGGTCCAGTGGCAGCAAGGGTCCATGGGTGACATCCTCAGCCTTGACTGGCACTCCGTGGTCTTGGCCTTGTCTTTAGTCACAGGAGTTGTCGTCTTAATCGTGGTGTTAGTCTTAGTTTGTGGGAGAGCACGGCCTACCCCTAAGGAGTTCACGGGGCATCTCAAAAGGGCAGAAGCAATAATCCCAAGCCTTGTTCATCCCGCTGGGAAGTGTGTCACCGTGGCCGTGGTGACTTTAATCTTCAGCTGCGCCTCCAGCCGCAGTCCAGGGACCCCGCAGTATTGCAGAGGGACCTGGGAAGAGCTAGAGCCGAGAGCCAGGGAAAGGAGCTGGCCAGTCCTGCCCTGCGCAGTGCCCTGCACGCCTGCAGAAGCAGCCTCTGCAGGGAAGGTCGGAGAGGATTTCCGGGCTCTCGGGGGAAGCTCTTTCCAGTTTATAAAGACGGGAAGAGGCTGATGTGTTTTTTTTTTTTGCAATGCACGTCTCAATTCACATTCACAAGAAGAGGCAGAACCAGAGAAACGCCGCTCAGTCATGGGTCTAAAGTAAATCTCCAGAAACAAGAAACCCTAGGGAAATTATGTGACAAAGAATTTTTTAAAACCCCCATAAGGATGTTCAATGATCTCACAGAAACAATTCACACCCAAAATGAGAATATAATGAGCGAGACAGGACACTGTAAAAAGAACCAAACAAATTTTGCACCTGAAGAATACAATAACTAAAGCTAGAAATTCCACTTGACCCAGGAATCCCACCTCAGGCCTCTTCCCAGAAGAGCTAAGGGCGGCCTGTCCCAGAGAGCCCCGCACCCCTGCGGCGAAGCAGCACTGCTCCAACGGCTTTGTCTCCGAAGCGGGCTCCGCGTCCATCCCCAGAGGAACACGTGCAGAAGCCGTGGCGTTTACACTCTGGGAGCACGACCGTGCCGTAAAGAAGGACGGACCTGAGTCTTTTGTAGGAAAACGGGTGCGTTTTTTTGGCTGTGCTGTTACGTAAGCTAAATCAGATCCACAAGCTGAAATACTGTATGGTTTCTTGAATATTCGAGGCCCAAGATTGAAACAGCAAAGCAATAGGTAACAGGAAGTAGGAAGTGAGACTGGGGGGCAGTATCAGGGATAGAACTCAGGACCCCAAGCTTGCCAGGCAGGCACTTACGCCACTGAGCTAAATCTCCAGCCCCTGAATGTGGGATCTTTTTCAAAAGGGGATGGGATGAAGAGATGGAGGAAGGGGAAAGGGATGGATCAAAACTGAGATGTGTTATGTCTGTGTGCCGACTCCCCGTGAGGCACAGGATCATAGCAACATGAACACGAACTAATACAATGTACAGGCTGGAGAAAAGCAGGTAATAACTGGATTGGAAACTAGAGCAGAGGAGCTCGGCAGCCACGTTGATCAAGCAGGAGACACAATCAACAGAATCAAAGGCAGGGCATTTGCAGTCACTCAGAGCACATCTTTAATCCCAGCGCTAGGGAGGCTGAGGCAGGAGGATCACTGCAAGTTTGAGACCAGCCTGGACCACACAGTAAGACCGTGTCCCCAAAACAAAACAGCCAAAGAAAAACACCTAAGAGACAGTTGAGACACTCCCAGGTCCAACCATCTATGCCTTGAGGAGTTCCAGAAGGGGAGGGGGGAACGAGGCAGGAAGCTCATTAGAGAAATTATGGGGCCGAATCCCCCAAATCTGGGAAAGGACATGAACATCAGACTCCAGCTGAACGAACCCAAAGTACTGCACGTCGAGGGCAGAGACGGGGAGAATTTGGAGGACAGGGAGCGAGAAGCCACTCACCACAAACCGCAGACCGGCCGGAGGCCTGCAGACCAGGGCAGAGGGGGCCTCCCGGGCGCAGGAAGCAACACGGCCACCAGCCAACGTCTGTGTCTGACAAATGTCCTTCCAGAACTAAAGAGACCTAAAGACTGACCTCGGTGACAGAAGCAGAAGGAGGTCGTCACCGGCAGACCTGCTTTCCAAGCGGCCTGAAAGGAGCCTGTTAAACTGGTGCAGAGCAGTCAGTCCTGAGGCCAGAGAGCTGCCGGCAGCTTGCAGAATGCGCAGTGCGCACCGGGTGTCGGGGGTCTTCGCCTCCCTGCGGTAACGGGCACCAAACACGGGGCTGTGTGTAGCGGTTAAAGGACAACACTGTGAGAAAGACAGAAAGTACTTGAGCGGAGCCCTATGTAAACAGACCCGGTCTGCGGTGCTGACAGCCTAAGGCACGGAGGAGAAGCGGCAGGGTTAAATATTTGCATGCAATTGACCTGGTAGCAGCTTTTCAAAAAGACGGTTATCACTATGGTAACCACAAGGGAAATAGCCACAGGAAATACCTCCCCCCAAAAAGAAATCACAAAATGTCGCCATAAAAAATATCAGTGTAATGTAAGGGGAAATACGAGACAGATATTCTACAAATCAGACCAAACACAGGTAACAAATTGGCAACACAGAGCTTCCCATGGGTCAGACTCCTCCAGAAGTGGCACTGGGCCAGGGATGCAGCTCAGTGGCACAGGCGCCCGCCTGGCAGCGCAAGGTCATGAGTTTGATCCCCGGTACGGAGAAAACAGAAGCAAAATGGTAACCAGGTATGGTGCTGCGTGGCTGTAATTCCAGCAGTAGGAAGGCTGAGGCAGGAGGATTGCTGTGAGCTTAAGGCCAGCCTGGGCTGCAAAGTGAGAGAAGACCAGCCTGAACTGCAAAGCAAGATTCTTGTCTCAAAAAGACCAAAAAAAGAAAATTAATTAAATTAAATGATTTTCATTTCCAGATGTCAAAATCCCTAAAATGCCACTAAGAACTTTGAGAACTGATAATTCTGCAAAGTTGCAGGATCAAAAGAACCGACATCTTAAAAACTTTTTTTTTTCTCCTTTGAGTCAGGGTCTCTCTATGCAGTTCAGGCTGGCTTTGAGCTCACTTTGCAGCCCAGGCTGGTCTCAAACTCACAAGGATCCTCCTGCCTCAGCCTCCTGAGTGTTGGGATTACAGACGTGAGCCACCACGCTCAGCCCTGACACTTAAAAATAAATTGCATTTTTGTGTGTGTGTGTCTTTTTGAGACAGGTTCCCACATGCAGTTCAGGCTGGCCATGGGCTCGCTTTGTAGCCCAGGCTGGTCTCGGACTCACAACGATCTTCCAGCCTCAGTCTCCCGAGTGCTGGGATTACAGGCTTGAGCCACCACACCGGTTTATAAATTGCATTTCTATTGCCTAACAACACACTATCCAAAAACAGAAAATTAGAAACTACTCTCGTTTACATTAGTATCAAAACAGACGTGGGCACTTGCTTCAAACTGAGGATGTGCTCTGCCTGCCGGAGGCCCTGGGCTGGGTGTGTGGCGTCCCCTCAGAAGAATGAAGTGCAGGACTGAACCTGCCTAGGGAGGCCGAGGGCTTCTGCACCGCAGCCGTAAGGCAGTGCTGGGAGAAAGGAAAGGAGACGGAATTGTGAAAGTGTCCCTGCTTCATGGAGCCATCGTCAGAGTGATGCAAGCCTGTGACAATCTCTGCAGCACTTTTTTTCAGAAATAGAAAAGACAGTTATAAGGTCAGCTCATCATGATATGGTCTTTCTATGACAGAAGCCAAGGACTGATCACAAACAGTGCCCTTTGGGAGGGACTGGATCGGGCGTGGCCTCCCCCATGAGTGGACAGGGCTCCTTGAGAGCAGATTGCTACCACAGATTTTCCAGGCATGGTTGTGTTGAAAGTAGGAGCCTAAAGCTTTGGCAGAACTCATATTTTATCAGTGACCTTCCAACAAAATGTTCCACTAGGATCCACTTGTGTGTATAACTGTATTTGAAATGTGTTTGTTTGGGTGTGTGTATGTGTAGAACAGGCAAATAGAATTATTGAGGAACTTGAGCCTACAGGGAGAAAAGACCAGACAGTCATAAAATACAAAATGTCTGCATAACCCCAAAGGGTGCAGAAAAGCACAAACAAAAACAAAGCACAAGGAGAAGAAAAGTAGAGGCCTCAAACTTTCTGGCTTTCCAACCAGATGTGGTGGCACATGCCAGTAATGCCAGCACTTGGGAGGCTGAGGCAGGAGAATCACCGAGAGTTTGAGGCCAGCCTGAACTACATAATGAGACACTGTCTCAAAAACAAACAAGCAAACAAACCCCCAACTTTCTGACTTCCTCACATTAAAACTTCTAGCAATCAAAATAGTGTGGTCTTGATCTTCGACAAATGATGCCAGGAAACCCGAATATCCACATGGGAAAAATGAACTCTTATTTTACACCACACACAATAATCAAGTACAAAAATCAAACACTTAAATATAAGCCAAGTATAGGGGCATAGGCCTGCAAGGCCAACGGAGGCTGAAGCAGGAGGATCACAAGACCAAGGCCACCTCAGCTGTATAGCAAGACCCCGTCTCTACAAACACGCAAGCAAGCAGGGAAACCAACAGAAAGGAAGAAGGCAGCTGGGGCTGGAGGCAGTGGCCCACCCCATAGGCACATTGCTGGGGCAGCATTATTGGCCCAGAGGAAAATGATGTTGGAACAAGATTCCAGCACATTCTATTTCATTTATTTTTGTCGTTTTGAGACAGGGTCTCACTATGCAGTTCCAGCTGGATGTGAGCTCACTTTGTAGCCCAGGCTGTTCTCAAACTTGCAGCGATCCTCTTGCCTCAGCCTCCCTAGTGCTAGGAGCACAGGTGTGTACCATGACAGTCGGCTAAATTTTAATTTTCTACTTTGACATTGTAAATGACTGTATTTTTATTTAATTCATAAATGTAAAATATTATCTACCTTTTCCTCTCTACATCATTTTGATTTTCTATTTAAATAGGTGGACATATTCAGACACGTTAGAAGGCAGCAAATTGAAGGACCACCCTGAGCAACGCACACCTAGCTACCCCACTGTGGACAGCTCAGAACTGCTAAAATACGGTGGGAAGTGATGGCTTAGCGCGGTGGCGTGCTGTATGACTTATTTTTTAAAAATCATTGTGAGTGTTATATGGAGAAGGATAAATTCAAAATGGAAGCAGAGTTGGGTGCGGCGGTGCACGTCTGTAACCTCAGCACTCAGGAGGCTGAGGCAGGAAGATCACCACAAGTTCAAGGCCAGCCTGAGCCTCAAAGTGAGACCCAGTCTCAAAACATTTTTGTGCTATTTCTGCAAGAGCAGACGATGTCCTGGACCGTGATGGAAGTCATAACTGGCAGGATGAGGGTACGTTTCAAAGGTGGAGTTGATGCCCTTTGCTGAAGCCTAGACAGAAGCTGCGAGAGAGAGAAAAGAGCTAAAGGTTTGAGCCTAAGCTGCTGGAAGGATAGAATTTCCATCAGCCAAGTCAAGGTGGGGGTGAGACAAGAGGTTTGGAAAGTGTCCTCAGGTTTCTCAACAGGAAGGGAGCAAAAGATTATTTCTAAAGTCTGTAGGCAGTGTTGGATTTCACCAGCAGAAGTGTTGGATTTCACATCCAGCATGCGCTCCAGGTCCATTCCAACAGCAGCCATCTGGGACAGCCGGCGGGCTACGCAGAGTGACCTACGCCTCCATGGAGGGGGCCAGGACCGTGAGGGGGGAGAGTGTTCCAGGAGATAACTTGAGTCACTGTGCCCCGTGAGGGGCATGTAGCCATGGATATGCAGGAGGAACTGAAGGAGGTCAAGCAGAAGCCCAGGAGGGCGACCTAAGAGTAATGTTGTGAAATAAAGCAGGAGATAGATTTAGCCTAATAATAGATTTTCATTTTTATAAAATTCTTATGGCTGCTCTATTGAGAATGATTTGGGGGAGGAATGGTCAGGGTATGAGTCACTTTTTCATAACTGGGACAAAATACATGACACCTACCACTGAAGAAAGTAGAGGTTTGTTATGGCTCGTGGTTCCAGAGGGTGCAGTCCTTGGTTGGACTGGTGCCAAGGCAGAAACATCATGGCAGAGTGCCCTGGTTACAGCATGGCAAGTGAAAACAGAGAACAGGAAGAGAGAGAGAGAGGGAGAGCCTCCAAGTGCGTGCTCTCATTAATCCCCTGTCTTCAGCTTGACCCCATAGCACACTGGGCTATGAACTGGTCAGTGGGTTCATCTACCCATGGATAAAGCACTCGGTGATTGAGTGACCTTCCATAGCCCAGGCTCTGAACACGTGACTCTGGGATTTGTGAAATCTAAGGCACAATGCTCATCCAACCTGAGGGGCATTAGGGTGCCACTGCAGGGGTCTTGTGACCAAAGATGCTGACGGTGGCGGGTTCCAGCCTCAGAGATATCTAAGAGGTTACACAAGTGGAGGAGGAGAGAGAGGCCCTGAGGGGGACTCTGGGTTCCTAACAGGAGCAGTGTGGGAGGCTGTGGCCCCTTCTACTAGGCAAACGCATGTGCTAGACACCACCTTCACCTGTCTCGTTGGCTACAAAGCCACCCTTCTCCATTCTGCTTTTGGAAGCAGGAGTTTGTATTCCGTGAACCCCTTGATGCTTCGCTGGCTGGCTGTGTGTCAGACTCTGCCTCGGGTGGCCCTGGAGGGCTAGAGCAGGGGAAGGGCAGGCATCACCCTTCCTGCCTGCTTCCTGGCAGCACCTCGATTCTCCACGCCAGCAGCATGGAGCCCTCCACAGAGCAGTCACCAGAGGCAGCCCCTGGTTTCTCCCCCTTCTCAGAACCAGCTGCCTAACGCCCACTCCCCACCTGAGCCAGCACTGGGCCTGGAAGTGTCTCTCTCTCTCCAAAGGTCTGGAGACTCTAGCAGCCTTGCAGCAGCAAGCCTTCCTCAGCAGGGCGAGGCACCCCCTCTTGCCTTTCGAGGGCTGGCGATCCCAGGCTCTTCCTCCCATGCCCTCTCATTTCTGGAAGTCGCTACCTCACAATACGCTAGGATTTTCTGGGTCAGGGCTTAGGTTCTAGTCCAGCTTCCTTCTGTTTACCTAGTTAGCAATTCTTTGTGTTAAATTCTCTCTGGCCAGATAACCCATATTTTTCCTATTTCTTGACTGGACTCTGATGGGTGGATCTAATTGTCAGTCTCAGGAAACAGACCTCAGAGGATGGGGTTTGAATTAAACCTGGTTTTGGGCTTGAGTGTGGGGCTACGCTGAACTTCCTGTGAGTGGAAAAGGCAAGGACTGGGTTAGGAGGCTGACGGCTGACCCGGCTGTTAGGAGGTGGCTCTGGCGGGAAGAGGCAGGTGTCTGGGACACGACCCAGGAGTTTCTGCCCCCTCTGCCCTTCGTTGCTCTCTGGTGCTTTTGGCTGAGCCCTGAGCAGCTGTTCCTCCACCAGGCTCCTCCAGCAAGGCATCCTGCATGGAACCAGTCAGTTCTGGACTGAAACAGGAGCCAAACCAAACCCCTCCTTCCTTAGGACCCGGAGATGCAGTAGCTCGTCTTAGGGATGAGGGGAGAAACTAAGACGAACCCACATGTATTTTATATTGTAACAGCACTCGAGAAACTTGCCCACGGGAAACTGAGAGTCGAGAAACAAGCAAGGTTTGTTTGGTTTTCTGGAGCTCCGGCAGTCAGCAGCAGCTAATTCAGGGGGTTGAAACTGCGGACCTCAATCCTTCCTTCTCTTGCCTTTTTATATCCGCGGGCAGGTTCATGAGGTCAGAGGGTTGCCACGGGCATCATTTCATACAGCACCATCGCTACTTTGGAATGTCCCAAGGCCTTCTTGCATCTGGTTAATTGACACACAGGAGGCGGACATCGGGCAGTTTGTCCACCATGAGGTAAAACCATTTGTTCCCCTTTCCATAGTTTTGTGGCCAGTCAGGGGAAGGAGGGTGGCCAAAGCCCACACGCTGTCTGATGTCTAACTGCCCGATCAGCGTGTAGATTATAATCCATGGGTATAAAGTGAGAGACTTTTGAGAGTAGGGTTTGGAGGGTGACAAGGAAAAGAAAAAAGAGCAAAGAGTGGGAGCTTGGGCTTATGAATTCCCTCACCATATTAAATCTCTCCTTCAAGTGAACCCTAATTAAAAGAGCCTTCCAGACAAAAGCCCAAAAATACGAAACATTTGTGTTTCTGAGCATGTTCAACCTGCATTTGTTACTGGGGAAAATCAACATGATGTTTCCAGGCACTTAGCCTGTGACTATCTCTGTTTAATTTTTTGACACAGGTCTCACTATGCAGTTCAGGCTGGCCTTGAGCTTACTTTGTAGCCCAGGCTGCTCTTGAACTCCAAACAATCCTCCTGTCTCAGCTTCCCGAGTGCTGGGATTACAGGTGTGAGCTACCACGCCCTGGTTAGCCTGCAACTACTGACAGAGTAAATGATTTTTCTTATGGTTAATTAGTAAGATAACCAAACTGGGTGTAGCAGCTCATATCTGTAATCTCAGGAGCACTCGGGAGGTTTAGGCAGGAGGATCGCTGTGAGTTCGAGGCCAGCCTGGGCTACCAAGTGAAAAAAACAGACCAAAAGCTGTTTCTTCCTTACAGCCGTAGCACCATCGTAACCTTCCTTCAGGGCTTCATCAAATCGCCTTTCTGCCTTGATATAGTTTACCAAGCCCTTGATGGGGTTAACATTCCCCTATAAAATCAACTGGTTTGATGCCTTTTGCGACTGCTCTTTAGGTCTGCCCCGCGGTGCTGCTGTTGAGATGGCTGGGTCGGCCAGAGGCTCAGCTCCTCGCCGGACTGAGTAGAAAGCAGCAGAGGAGAAGCGGGGTGCTGAGCTCGAGGGCAGTGAGGCTGGGGTGAGACGGCTGAGGGGCGTCCAGAGCCTCCTCTGGGTGCACTTACCCCTGTGCACCAGCGCGGGCAGGGTTTAACCGCGTGGTGACCCTGCAGACCACACACAGGCCTCCCCGGGGGGAGGACAGCGCTGCTGGGGTAGGTAAGCCTGACTCTGCACCCGCGAGACACCAGGACGCCGAGTTCCTGTTCCCCGAAACTGAGGAGGGAATTTTAAGGAACAGTGGAGGTTAGGAGCAGGAAACGTTCACTGAGAAAGAGAGGGGGCTCCTAAGAGACAGGAGGGGGCCCAGACCATGGGTGCCGCGGGCTCCTTCCAGCAGGTGAGATTTTAAAGAGCAAAATCACGAGGTGGGTGTAAAATCAGGAGACGGGTAAACGCGGGCTGCAGCTGGGGCAGAAAATGCCCCACACCCACCCTGGCCGGACCATGTACTTCAGTTTCCTGGTTGCCCGGGTAACAGTTCCCGTAGCAGTTTCTGTGGCTTCTGTCTCTTAGAAACGGCTGGTCACTATGATGCACAGCTGGTCACTGTGATGCACATTGTGTAAACCAATAGGCCACTCTGCCTCTGTACTTCCTGGCTTATCCCACATAAGCGCTGGACCGCCTGAGATCCGGGCCTGATGTTCTGGGAGTGATCCGATGTGAATAAATCTGTCTCCAGATCCTGGCTGTCATTTTGGCATTTCTGCTGGCCATTGCAAAACTATGATCAAGCAATAAGATTACAAGTTTAGTCACTTAGGAAGATATGATCTAGTGGAGAAACTCATGTGTGTGTACATGGAAAGAACAAGACCCTTCAGGAAGAGGTGAATCAGGGGGTCTTTGTCCCCACCCGGCTGACTGATGTCAAGTTACTGTTCATCTCTTGGGGAGGCCTGGTCATTTTGCCCTTGAGGCCTGGCCTCCAGCAGATGCTCTCTGGCCACAGTTACAATGTGTCTTTACTCTCTGTACTGACCCCGCCACGGCCCTGCCCTGTCTCACTACCTCTAATATTTTTATCTCGCTTAACTGTCTGTAATACTGGGATCATTGCCAGGTGTGGTGGCACATGCCCGTAATCCCAGGACTGGGGAGGCTGACGGAAACAGATCCCTGCAAGCTGCAGTCCAGCCTGGGCTACACAAGTGAGTTCATGGTCAGCCCTCACTACAGATGAGACCCAATTTCCAAATAAAAACAAAACAGAACAAACAGATTGGGTGGTGAGGGTGCTGCCGTCGTGCAGGGAGCCGGAGAGGCCATGGGTAGGCTCAGAGGATGGAGGCAGGTCCCTGGAGGTGGCCTTTGGGGTCTGCTCCCTGGCCCCTTTCTTCTCCGGCCCTTTCCCCTCGGTCTGCTTCTGGGCTGCCATGAGACAAACTGACTCCTCCACTCTGATGAAAATCTCTGTAGATGCACACCAGGCTGAGGCTGAGAGTCCGGGAACCTAACCCAGCCTTTAGGAGGAGTTCACAGGTTCGCTGACTTCCAGCAAGGAGGAAGACTTCGGGAGCTCCGTGAAAGAGGCATGAGAAGGATTTGTCAGAGGTAGGCGGGAGACACAGGCAAGAGAGGAGTGGGCTGTGCAGAGAAATGAGGCGCCCTGCGGTTGGCTCTGGGGGTCTTTCGTGTGTTTGGGCGGTGGAAATCTCTGGAATTCATCCATCTATAGTCTTAGTCTTAGTGGGTGGGGGACGATGCCCGCCCCTGGGGAGCTACGGTCTGTTCCTATGGGAAATGCCACCAGGGAGCTTCCTGTATTACAGGTCGCTAAGGTAGACAGAAATGTCACAGGCCGTCGGACAGGGCCAGAGTCAGTATCACGGCCATCGCGTTCACTGAAGTCCAGGCCTCAAGAAAAACAGTGGCTCACCCGCATGTTCCCTAGGGGTGGAAGCAGTGACCGCTGTTCTCAGTGGACATCGATCGCCCTGGGTGGGGACCCGTTGCCCACCGCCTGTTCCCGGGAAGTCCTTGTCTCTCCCACAGGCACTTGCTGTGGGACTCGGTCCCCATCTGACCCCCATGTCATCACCTCGCCCAGGCCGCGAGGCTTGCTGTGCCCACCCAATGCCCACGCCCTCCTCCCTCCGCACACCCCACCCTGAGATTCCCGCTGGATCAGCATCCCCTGGGCTGCTGCATTGTGCGCTGACGGATCGGTTTCTGCTCTGCCCCCCCTGGGTCCTCCTGGCTCCCCTCAGTAAACTCCCTAGAGAAGCGGGGGTCGGTGTGCCCCACTTTCCAGACCCTCTGTGCCTCCCAGACAGCAGCTTTCTTCCTCTCAGTAAATCCTGCCTGCTCTGCACCTTTGCTACATGGTCAACGTTAGCTCAGCGGCTGCACTTGGAATCCTGTAGGTCAATGCCAGTTTGACCCACACTGTGCCCACACTGGGACTTTGCTGTATAAATCACCCCTGACACAGGGCCTCAGTGGTCACCCCACTCAGGACCCCTCCTGGACACCCAGGAGCTGTTCTTCTTCTCTCCTTATGTCCGGTGAAACTGTTCTACTTCGTTCCTCAATGAGGTCAGAGGAGGCCTCAGGATGTTGGCATCTGTTACGGTTGGTACCTTGTGTCACTTGAGAGGTGTAGAAGTTTAACTGAGAGACCCAGCAGGGAGCCAGAGTCCTCACTTTGTAAACACCCTCAGCCTGTGCAGGAGGAGGGCGCAGCGCCTTTGTGAGCCCACACCCGTGCTGGAGGAGGGCTGGCCTGTGCACAGTTCAAGGCAGGAGAGGAGGCCTGCTCGTCCTGCCTGCCTTTGCCTCTTCTTGCTTTTGCTGTCTTCTGCCACCCTGAAGTGCTGCCCCAGTGCCCCACCACCCTGCCTGGGAGCCAGCTGATTATGGACTGAAACCTCCACAAACAGTGAGCTAAATAAACCTTTCCTTCCTTCATTTTGGGTGTTGGGTGTTTTGTCCCAGAAAGGAGAGAAAAGTAACCAAGACAACATCTAACAGGCTGGGGCTGTGTTTCTCCTAAAAGGGAGACCCCGACTCTGTCATGGGGTCAATCAAGAGTGGCTCTGGGTTTAGTTCTGAGGATGCGGGTAGCTCTGGGGTGAGCCACAGGTGGTACATCTGGGAGATGCGGACTGAATACGGGTGGTTACAGGTGGGGGAGAGTGTGGAGAACAGGATTGCGAGGACAATCACCAAGGTGGGAGCAGTGTGCTATCAGCTGATTTATGGGCATTTGTTTTGCACACCCTGAGAATTTCCGTGCCCACCCTGGGGTCTGCTGGTCTCTGCAGAGCAATGCTTCAAGACTGACTGGGCTCGCTGGTTCTTTTTCCTAGGTGTCCGTCTCCTTGGGATTGGAAACCACCAACGGCGGTGATCCTCCGCTGAATGTGTCTCTGTACCGACCCTGGTGAATCTTACAAAGCAGCTCTGTCCACCGTCCCCGGAGGAGGAGCAGGAGTGGGGAGCACAGGTGAAGAGCTGACCAGGGCCAGCTGCTTGCCCGACACTGCCTCGGGAGCCCGTTTTGCTGCTGCCAAGTTGCTTCACCATCCTCACTTCCCGGGAGGTGAGGGGGGGGAGTGAACGGCAGCCCCCCAGCTGACTGGCCCTGCGGAGGTGGCTTCTCAGCATTTGAAAAGCAGTGTTCAGACAGAAAGCCCCTGTGGCCTTCGCTCCCTGACCATAAAGCGGCCAATGATCTAGGCTGGCAGGGCCACCCAGAGGCCAACAAAAATCCCCATGCAGGAGGTGGGCACGGAGGTGCGTGCCTGTAATCCCAGCGCTCTGGGTGGCTGAGGCAGGAGGACTGAACCCAGCCTGGGCCACTCAGTGACTTAGGGAGACCCAGTTTCAAAACTAAGAAACAAACAACAAACAAACAATCCCAGTGTGAAAGAGCAGGTGGGAGGATGGGCATGGTGGCACACAGCAGCTATCTCAGCACCTGGGAGGCTGAGACAGGAGGAGTTTGAGGCCAGCCTGGCTACACAGTGAGTTGGGCAGCTGAGCCATGTAGGGAGGCTTTGCCTCCAGAAAGAAAAAAAAAGTGAGTGAGTGAGTCAAGCTTCCATGGAAGCCAAAGTCAGTAATGACTCACTCGCAAATACCACACCACAGGTCAAGCTAGGCAGGGTGTAGAAAGGCATTTCAAACTCGGTGTGTTTAAAACTGAGAGGGAGAAAGAAGTCTGTGACTTGTTTTAAAAATTGTTCACAGAACAACTGTGGCGCGGTGGCCACACATGGAATCCCAGCACTCAGGAGCCTGAGGCCGGAGATTAATGAGAGTTCAAGACCAGCCTGGGCTACAAAGTGAGCTCAAGGCCAGTCTTTTTGAGACAGGGTCTTGCTGTGCAGCTCAGGCTGGCCTCAAACTCCCAGTGACCCTCCTGCCTCAGCCTTCCCAGTGTAGGGATGACAGGCCTGCACCACTAGACCTGGGGTGGGGAGGGAAGAAGTCTTAAAAAAACTTCTTGGGGTGTTTTTTATTTTGTTACTGTTTTAAATAAAATTAATGGTAACATGTTTCATAGGGAGTTTGTACCTTGCTGATTCCCCTTCCTTCACCAAGTATGAAATTTTATCTAACAGTTTAAGTACCAGTAACCTGGGAAAAGGGCAGACTCTCTGTGGCCACCTTTGTCCTCTCCCTGGGCACCTCAGGGGATGGTGTGTCTCCAGCAGATCATAGCATCTCCCAGTTCTTACTGGCAGTGCGAAACCCAGCATCCTTCTTGGCCCGTGGTGGACATCTGTAATCTCAGCAATCGGGAGGCTGAGGCGGGAGGATCGCTGCGAGTTTGGCTCATAAAAGAACCTTCTGACCACATTCACCCCTTTGAATCTCTGTCTCTTCTGCCAGGGAAGGACACAGTGTCCTTGAGCTTCTGAAGACATGGCATTCCAAGCCCCCTCTTGGAGGCAGAATCAGTCCACAAGTACCGAGCACATGAGTGACTCACTGGTGGAGGAGGGAGACACATGGATCCCACACGAGCACCCCAGCCCGAGGCTCTGAGCACCACCGCTCAGATGGAGTAAAATGCTCCACCGAGGTGGGATTCAAAGCTGGGACGGACGGATGCGGGAGGGACACAGCATTTTGTCCAGACAGAGACAGGCAAGGAAGAATCCTTCGGAAGGCAGGGAGGGAGGTCAGGGGAGACACAACGCAGGAGCCCTGGCTGAGGTCACTGCAGCGGAGGCAGGGAAGGGACAGGGCCCTGGGGATGTGGGCCAGCCGGGCCATCACTCAGGACTGTGCCCTGCGCTGTGACCGGGTGGAGCTGGGCGACTCCCTGCGGGGAAGGAGGAGGCTGCAAAGGACACCACCCTTCGAGGTTCTGCTCAGGCACAGAAGCAGGCACAGGGGAGTGACCCTCACCGGGACACAAGGGGCCTCCTGGAGTGGGTTTGTGCCCACGCTGCTCCACAGTGTGATTGCCCTTAAAACGGCTCAACCAGAGGCCCACAGAGCATGAGAGGGTGTGGTTTTGGGTGTTATTTTTACTGTGGTTTAAAATTAAGGGAAAAAATACAAATATATAGACCAAGCAGTTAGAGGAATAACTCAAAGTCCGTTCTTGCCATTTTAATCAGATGAGTTGTTTCTTTGCCCAAGTTCTGCAGATGGCACTGTGTGCTGGACACCGTGCTGGGCCAGCTTAGGTCATGGAAGTCCAGATGCGGGGTCCAGAGGTCATTTCACCGGCCCCAGGGCGCATGGCCAGGGGTTGGTGTGCTTCAAGGAATCCTAGAGTTGAACCCCACCTTTTACCCTCCACACACTCACACTTCCACCAATCCCCAAGCAGGTTAGTTATCTGGCTTTTTCTGGATATGTCAACATTTTTCTTAAAAATACCCTTTTAGTATGCAAAGTACTGCTGGGTGTTTTCTAGGTTGAGAAAGCATGGGAAGCCTGAGGCATCACAGCGTGAAACGTTTATTGAGTGTTTTCTGTTGAGTCACATCTGATACTAACCCTCTAGAAGACAGAAAGGGTCTCTAGGGTCAAGATTCACCCAGACACCAGCCTGCCGAGAGAGGTGATGAAAACAGACATAGTGGATGTTTGCACTCAAACTCAGGACCTTGAGCTTGCAAGGCAGGCGCTTAAGCCACTGAGCTAAATCCCGGCCGGATGTTTGCACTTTAAAAGGTGTTAGCCGGGTGTAATAGCAGCTCTCCAGAGGCAGAGGCAGGAGGATCACTGTGAGTTCCAGGCTAGACTGGGTGGCAAAGTGAGCTCAAGGCCACGCTGAACTACACAGCAAGACCTTGTCTCAAAGAACAGATAATAATAATAGTAATAATAAAGGTATTACAGCAGAAGACGCATTGTCATGAATCCTGCTCACCCCACACACCTGTCCCATCTTCTCAGGTACCTCTTTTACTACAGTGATTTGGGGGGCAGGGGCTGGGAGCCAGGCCTCTGGAAGGTGCTGTGCCGTGAGCTGCAGCCCAGGGCGTCCCTTACTAAAAGCACAAACGCTGACTGTGTTTCCTGACCCAGCTCATGGGTTACAGGTTCACACCGATTCCTGTCAGAAACAGGACGCCGTGTCCTCGTCCACCAGCGTCACCGGACCTTCACGGTGACGCTTCTGGCTCCTCTGAGTCCCGGGCAGCAGCAGCCCCTTTTTCTTGCGCTGGCAGTGGTCCTCCGAGCCTGTGCCTGTTCATCTTCTCTGTCCTCTTCCGTTTCCATTATGCCTCGTGCTGCTCCTTCACTCATCCTTTGGGAAAACGAGGGCATGGATTGAGGACACCCCCGAGCCCGACTAGAGGCCCTGCGGAAAGAGGCCCTAGAGCTGCCGCCGAGGCCTCCCTGCTGGGAGCGAGCCGGCCGACCTGAGCGGTGCTGGGGAAACGCTTTAGACCCGCGCGCTCGCAGGCCCGCGATTTTGCCCCGCGTCCGCAGAGGCAGGAGGGTCTCGGCGGGCCCGCGCAGGCGCGGTGCAGCCCTGCCCTCCGTGGGCGCCCGCCCCGCCCCGTCCCGCCCCCGCCGGGGCGAAGTCCAGGTGCGCCCGGCCCGCAGCGCCCCGGACGCGGACGCGGACGCTCGGCCCCCGGCCTCGGCCCCGGCAGCCCCGCGCCGCCCCCGCCGCAGCCCCCGGGAGCCCCCGGCAGCCCCGCGCCGCCCCTGCCGCAGCCCCCGGCAGCCCCGCGCCGCGCGCCATGGCGGAAGTGCTCCGACGTCAGCGGGCCCGGCTGCCCCGGGCAGCCCCCGCCGGCCCCGCGGTGCGCAGACATGCGGAGGCGCTGGGCATGGCGCCGGCCGAGCCGCTGACCGTGCTGCTGCGGCTGCTGGCCGCCGGCTTCTACGGCGCCAGCTCCTTCCTCATCGTGGTGGTCAACAAGGCCGTGCTCACCGGCTACAGGCAGGCGGCGGCGGCGCCCGACCCCGGTCCGCGCGCGGGCGGGCGGGCGGGCGGGCGGGCGGGGAACCCGGGGCGCGGCGGACCGGAGGGCGCGGGGCGCGGGGTCCGGCCGGCGCGGTGCAGCGGCGCACCCTTCCCGCGGCCCGCGGCGCCCGCTGACTTTCGGTCCCCGCGCGCGCGCGCGCGAGGGCGGCGTCCCCGGACCCGGCGGAAGGGGGAGCGGCCCCGGCGTCCGGGTCTGGCGGCGGCGGCGGCGGGGAGGCCGAGGCGGGAGGGCCGCGCCGCCCTGAGCTTTGCTCTCTGCGCCCCTCCCGCAGGTTCCCGTCCTCGCTGTGCGTGGGGCTCGGCCAGGTGAGTGCGCGGCCCGCGGGGTCCCCGCCCGCGCCCCGCGGCCGCACAGCTCCCTGTCCTCTGTCCGCAGATGGTGGCCACCGTGGCCGTGCTGTGGGCGGCGCGCGCGCTCCGCGTGGTGCAGTTCCCCGGCCTGGACCGCAGCGTCCCGCGGAAGGTAGGCGGCGCGGCGCGGGCGCCCCACCGGGGCCCAGGCGGAGGGTCCCCGCGAGCGGGGCAGCGCGGGCCGCGCCGGGCCTGGTCGGGGACGGAGAGAGAGAGGCGGGGGTCGGGTCCGCAGCCGTCTCCCCGCACCCCGTCTCCCCGCACCAGTCTCCCCGCGCCCCGTCTCTCCGCACCCGTCTCCCCGCACCCCGCACCCGTCTCCCTGCACCAGGCTCCCCGCGCCCGGTCTCTTCGCACCCGTCTCCCCGCACCCCCGCGCCCCCCGCGGGCCGCAGCCCAGGCCGATGCGCTCCCCGCGTCCGTCCCCCGCCACCCACCGCGGCCCGGGCTCCCCGGCAGCCCGATTGCGAACCGGGACTGAGGCTCCAAGCGGAAAGCGCTTGACCAGATAAACAAAACTGCTTCTGTTTGCAGGGACCGTGTTTCACCTATTTTCATTATTGAGCTCTGTTATCCCTGTTTCTAAATTTTCCAGACGTTTCCACTACCTCTCCTGTACTTTGGGAACCAAATCACGGGACTGTTCAGCACAAAGAGACTGAAGTACGGTAACTTTATTTTGCTCTTGAGGTTAATAGAATGTTATTAAAGTTGTGCTTTAGTAAATGTCAGCTTGTGAATGTGTGACTGATTCGGGAGAAAACAAAACGAGCAGAAAAATTCAGTTACACGCTACATGATGAAGATTGCCCTGAAGGTTTGGGTTAGGCTGTTTTGAAGAGAAGGAATAGTTTTTTGTTTTGTTTTTCCCCCTCGCTTTGATGCGGGAAGTCTTAAGATGTTATAAACAGGGTGACCGTAAAGCCTCGGCCGGACAGAGTGTTTTCCATCCTCTTTCTAAACCGAGACACTACGGTGTCCAAAGCATCCTGTGGAGAGTTCCCTGGAAGTCACACTGACTTTGGAGGGGGTGCCTTTGGCCATCTCCCTCACCCAGAAGGAAGTGCAGGCTGACCTGGTGCTGCTTGTGGAGTCTGCCTGTCTTACCAACTGTCGTCCATCCATCCACCCGTCCATCCATTCTCTCTGTCCATCCACACCCTACCTTTGAGCGCCCGCCAAGTGGAAGGCACTTTGAAGTGAGACAAGATGTGTTTAGAAATAAGTGTATACAGGAAGCTGGCTGTGTGATTAGAGCGAGCAGAGTGCTCTAGAAATTTGGGAAAGGCTGCTAGGAAGGCCAGCCGAGGCTGAGATGGGCAGAGTGCTCCCGGTTGGGCGGGGAGTGGGCCAGGGTGTTGGGGGGAAGGGGTGCAGGGGAGCAGGTGGAGGAGGAGCAGTGGTTTTCTCTTCAGGCCATGGTGGTTCTGTCTGTGGGTGTACAGTCAGCAGCGGGGATCGGGGATCGTAGCACGTTACTGCTCTGTGACAATAGAGGGGTGCTCCTGCTGTTCTGTAGTTCACATCGTGTCTCTCACTTTAGTAGATTTTTAACAGCAGCTTTTTGGAAGTTTTTAAGTCAGAACTGTTTTAGAAAAAGGGCTCATCAGCATGGAGAGGCTCCCGCTGTCCGTGGTGCCGGCTGGCGTGGGCCTATTTGTGTTGGGAGGAGAGGGCTGAGCGTCCCCTGACCGGGCTCCTTGTTTTGCAGCTTGCCGATGTTCACGGTGCTGCGAAGGTTCTCCATTCTCTTCACCATGCTGGCGGAAGGGGCTTTACTCAAGTGAGCCTCGATTCTGACATTCCTGCTCTTTAAACCCCCGAAGCGGACTGCAGAGGTGGAGCCCTGTGTCCTCTGCTCCCTCAGCCCTGGGGAGACACAGTGACCCCTGCCCGCTGCCGGCCTGGACAGTGTGCAGGGGCAGTGTTGGCGGGTCAGGCCGGAAACCTCTAGAGACCGGGGTCTGTCGTGGCCCCTGAGGGAGCAGGGTCGGAGCCCTCGGTGCAGGCTGTAAACCCTGTCCTGGTCTTGTCTTGGCTACTTTCACTTCACATGTGGGGTCTTTTTTTACCTAAAAAAACCCTGAGCGCTAAAACTTCCAACTCGCTAATAATAATAAACCCCAGGAAGAAAACATGCAAATGATCATTTGTGTAACAGAATGAGTTTTTACTGCATCAGGGGCTTTGAAAAATAGCCAGTTCCTTGGGGAATGTTTAACATATGGTGTTTGCATGTTTTTTGAAAAAAATGCCACTTTTAAAGAAACCTGTTTATTGTAAAGTGAGTATATGAATAACTAAGTCTCATACATACATTTTTAATTGCTTTGTTTTGCAGGAAGACCTTTTCTTGGGGTGTTAAAATGACCGTGTTTGCAATGATTTTTGGTGCATTTGTAGCTGCCAGGTAAGGTGTGGGCCTATAGACAGCACATAAAAATAGTCACGAGTCACTGATAATAAGTGATCTGTTATCAGTAAGAACAGTTGTTTGTAGCCTAAATGGGGATCTCGTGCTTGGTCCTCCTGCACCCCCTTTCATGCTTGAGTCCCTTTTCCCGTCATCCCTTCCCTCTGCCCTTCTCTGTGTTCCTGCTGCCACGCTGTGACCTTTGCCATGTGAGCTACTTACTACATGCTAAGCAGAGGAAGCCCCTTCTGTCTGAAAAGCATTCAGAAGACTCCAGAAGTGTTAAGTCTCCCTGGCCCTTCTGAGATGCAGGCTGACAGGCCGGGTGCAGGGTTGGTGACCTGAGCGTCCAGTCATCCCGGAGCTGTCACCCTCTTCTCCGTATTGAGCTCCATGCTGGGAGCACGTGTGCTTGTTACACAGCTCTGGGGGAACCCAGGGGCCACTTTGCTGTCTTACAGTTGGGGCTAAAACGTAAGTTGTAGGACGTGCCCAGGGTCACACGGCTGTCAGGCAGTTGGGACTGGAGTCTGTCTGTCCGTCTGTCTGACTTTGGAACTCAGTGTGTTGGGTGGTTATAAACTGTGGCTCGCTTCTGCTCTGCACGCCCTCCAGCAGCGTCTGCACTGTTTGTTGGGCAGAATGAGGAATGAACGGCAGCAGGAGTGAGTGACAGCAGGATGAAAGAATGACGGCAGGGATGAGTGACAGCAGGATGAAAGAATGACGGCAGGGATGAGTGACAGCAGGATGAATGACAGGAATGAGTGACGGCAGGGATGAGTGACAGCAGGATGAATGACAGGAATAAGTGACAGCAGGGATGAGTGACAGCAGGGATGAGTGACAGCAGGATGAACAACAGTGCTGCTTTACTTGGCCTCACTCAGGATATAAGATCAAAGTGCAGATATTCTGTAACACTAACACTTTTTCTAACACTTTTCTGCTTTTCCTAGATTTTTTAAAACTATGTGGAGAAAGCAGAGGGTGACTGTTTAGGGAGAGGAGGGGCTGGTTACCCCGATTTATCACTGCACACCCACTCACGCAGCGTGTTATCTCGCTGTTTCCCAGGGGTGCACAGGTGCCATCTGCTGTGCGGAAAGGCAGGCAGGAGTCTGGTGGCTCCTTCCTCCCGTCTGTCCTGGAAGCCACCTCTGACACTTCACTCCGCCTGGGGCACGTGACAGGGCTGGCGGGGGGCCACAGATTCTGCCACACGTTTCCCATCTGAGGGTTTCAGGGTGCTGCTTGGCCCAGCTCTATCCCTGTGGCATAAGTGGGGGAAATAGAAGTTAAATTCTGTTTTACCTTAAAACCTACAAGTGAAATTTCATACTAAAAAATAAGCCAGGTGTGGTGGTGCACACCTGTCATCCCAGCACTCAGGAGGCTGAGGCAGGAGCATCGTGCAAATTTGACACCAGCCTGGGCTACAAAGTGAGCTTAAGTCCAGCCTGAACTGCATAGTGAGACTCTGTCTCAAAAAGACAAAAAAATAAGTGAAAGAAGGCGGGGAAATCAGTTCCCAGAATGCGGTGGTGTGCCCAGCTCCGTGCTATTCCGTCCTGTGAGAACCACCCTGCCTTCTTTCTGAGGTGTCCCTGGCCTCTGAGTGGGGTCCAGATTGTGCCAGACAGTGAGGTCTCTGGACAGGGCCTGGGCTGCGGAAGGAAGGCCGCTGAGGTCGCTCTCAAGCTGCTCCCAGGCCACCCCTCTGGGAGGGTCGGGGGAGGCTCTGTCTGCTGGGTTCCGGCTCCGGCCCAGGGCGGGCTGTGCCGAGCGTGCGTCCTGGCTGGGGCACTGACCTGAGGGGAGGCACGCTGTCCCCCCACGCGCGCCTGTGAGCGGAGGGGAGGCACGCTGTCCCCCCACGCGCGCCTGTGGCTTCCACCTTCCTGACTTCTTTTCCCTTCGGCCCCATCTCACCCTGTTCAGCGAGCAGCTACTGTTTGCTTCTGCCTGGGCGCTGCTGCCCTGCTGACGTGGCCAGTGGGTTCTGGTGATGGGCTTAAGCGTTAGAGCTGCTTCTCTTTTCTCAAGAGTCTGTTACTGAGCAGGAAGTCAGCACTGTGGCCAGCTGGGGTGAAGAAACACTAGTGGTTGCTAAATGCCCCTTGTCTGTGTAGCTGGATAAGAGCCTGCTCTCACAGACAGCGCAGTTTGGAGCTGCTGAGAAAGAAATGCATGTTCTTTCCATGTAAATTGTTCTCAGCATACTGCTTGTATTTTGCAGCTCGGACCTGGCATTCGATCTGGAAGGATATGTTTTTATTCTGATCAATGATGTCCTGACGGCAGCAAATGGTGCATATGTAAAACAGAAACTGGACTCCAAAGTAGGTAGCATCTAAGGCTTTTTATTAGATGTTTGCTGGTGTTGGGAACTCTGGTGCCAGTTCACCGGGAAGCTGTGGGAAAAAGAAACACTTGTGTTGACCGATCAGTTGATAGTACTGGATGTTGAACCCACAGCTACGTCCCCAGCCCTGTCTTTATTCTTACCTTGAGACAGGGTTTCACTAAGTGGCTAAGTTGCCCAGCGGGGCTTGCTTGGACTTGGGATCCTCCTGCCTCAGCCTGTGGATGTGGGATCACAGGCTTGCAGTACCATGCTTGGCTTAACAGAAAGGCTTTTCAAAGCGTTTGTTGTTCATTCACTATATGCTTTCCATGTCCGCGCATCACACTGTCAGTTTGGATCGAGCCGGACCATCAGGACGCCGGGACTGTGAGCTGCTTTCCTGAGCGAAGGCACTCCGAGGAGCTCGGCCTGAGTATCGGGGGTCCTGGGTGGAGGAGTGGGGCTTGGTCTGCGGACACACAGGCGCTTTTTATCTCGGATGTCACCTTAGCTTTTCCTGGGCAGCTGATACAGACTAGTTTATCTCGCTTCGCCTCCCCTCACATCCTGCTCTGCCTGGTCTGCCGCTTTCGTGCTGTGAGCAGCGTTCTGCACTGAGGTCCTTGGCTGGCCCTCAGATGGTGGATAAATACAGATGCCCTGCCGGACTCCAGGGACAGTGCCCCGCTCATGTCGCCTCAGCCAGGGCTTTGCCTCCTGCCAAAAACAAGTTGAGACTTCTTGTCTCTCCTCAGAAGAGTGTTTCTGGAATAATCTTGAAAAACTAGGCAGTTTAGATTTGTTTCTTATACTTTTTCTTTGAACACCTTTTTTTGGTGCTAGCAGTGGAACTCAGGTGCGCTTGCCAGGCAGGATCTTACGCTCAATCCCCAGCCCCTGAGCACAACCTTTATTCAGCCTCTGTTTACTTGGTCTGGATGACCCTGTGATGATTTCATTCTTATCTTTCTTTAAATAAAAGAGAGCAGCTAGAGATTTGGTCTTAGTTTTGTTCCTTGGCCTGTTTGCTGCTTTGGAGAGTGGACACTAGTGATACCATCTCATTGCTGCAGCAGCTGTAGCTGTCTGAAATAGTATTGTCCAGTGGGCTGGGCATGGGCACACGCTTGTCATCCCAGCACTCAGGAGGCTGAGGCAGGAGGATCGTTGTGAGTTTGAGACCTGCCTGGGCTATAAAGTGAGTTCAAGGCCAGCCTGAAACTGCAGAGTGAGACCTGACTCAAAAAGACAAAATAAAACACTTAAAAACAGTTTTTAAAAAGTCTTACCCAGTGGACGATGCCGTGCGAATGGGCCTCTCCCTGACCTGTGCTATCCATCCCGCATGGCAGGACACACAGCTAGTCACCGCTTATGCAGTGACTGGGAGAACCGAGGACCGGATTAGGATTCCCAGTAACTATTTTTAAATAGCTCCATGTGGCTGCTGGCTGTTACTTTGGACAGCAGAGTCTGGAAAAAGAATGAAAAGTTTCAGAGGATTTCACTCTTTAGAGCCCTTTGGTTCTTCACTTAGAAATGACTCACGACTCACTCTGTTTTTAGATTTTGAGGTGAGGTCTTACTGTGTAATCCAGACTGGCCTTGAACCAGCTGTAGCCCAGGCTGGCCTGGACTTGGGGTGAGTCTCCTGCCTCAGCCTCCCGAGGGCTGGGATCGCCGGTGTGTGCCATCACGCCTGTTTTACTTTCCGGCCTTTCCTAGTTCGTGGTTACAGAGCCGCCAAGAAGCTGGCTCCCTGTGGAGAGGCTGAGGCTCAGCAGCACTGGGAACGGCCAGCTGCCAGGGAGACACAGGCGAACTGTAGAGAGGTGCCGAGAGCAAGGTACCACCAAGAGCGGCGCCCAGTGTGGACGCCGGGGCCTTCAGGCGTCCTCAGTCCGGGCCGGGAGAGACGCATCCCGAGGAGGTCAGTGCCACACGCAGGGCGACGCCTCTGCCTGGGCAGCCCGCGCCAGTCTGCCAGGCTGTCTCAGCCCCGTGTGGCCTGTCCCCTGCTGCCGCCCCTGTGCTGGACGCCTTTTCCTTCGGCTGGACGTGAATGGTTTGTCTGTGTCTAAGGCAGCGCCGCCACGCTGAGGTGCTTTTAATAGATCCGAAGTTCACTGCGGTCATTTCGGGCCTCTTGGAATCCCCGTCCCGAGAGCACGAGTCACGGGCGGAGGCAGCGCGGGGGCACTCAGGCGTGCAGCTTTGCAGTTAGGACATTTCTGGCTTTCAAAAAAAGAAAAGCCATGCCACACCATAGCAGGCCTGGCTGCCGGAACCAGGCGAGCGCCTGCTGATTTGCCGTTCCAGGAGCTGGGGAAGTACGGCCTGCTCTATTACAACACTCTCTTCATGATCCTGCCCACCCTGGCCATCGCGTACTTCACAGGAGACGCACAGAAGGTAGGCCTGCTGCTGGCGGTGAGGGCTGGGTCCCCCTGTGTGGCCGGGCTGTGTGTGCGTGTGGGGGGGGTCTGCTGAGCGGAAAGGCGTGAGTCCCCCAGTGCAGACTGAGAATCTTCTCTCGGGCCTGTGCCTGTTACACCGTCTCGTCTTGGCACATGCCCAGGGTCAGAATGACTGTCAGTGTCAGAAGAGTGCGTTCTAATTAGCTGCTTTTTCTGCAAAGTAGGAACAGGAATAGTAGCAAAGTACCCTGGAGAAACAAAATCCTGCAGTAGTGAAATTTTAAAACCCTTAACAAAGTGCAAGGCGTCATGAGAATTCTGTTTCTCTGGCAGCTGTCGTCCTAGTCTAATCTCAGCTTGGAAGCCAGGTGTGGTGGTCCACAGCTGGAGTCCTAGCACTTGGGAGGCTGAGGCAGGAGGCTGATTCCGCAAGGCCAGCCTGGGCTACCCATCGAGACTGCCCCCCCAAACCTTCCCAATTTATTTTCTTGAAGAGATACTTAGTACTCTGTGCTTCTTTGACCATGTAAATAACAACTAATATAGTAGTTTACCAGTTTTCTGCAATTGCATAAAGTAATAGAAGGGCAAAGTAAACCCCAAAGAGAATTTCCCTCCATCTTCCTGGGGGAAAATTAGATGCCACATTGTTAGAATTCACTACATTTTGGAAACAAGTGAATCCCAGAGTTCTAGCATGGATTTCTCTGTCAGGTTCCCTTCTGAATCTCCCCTGGTTTGTAGCTTTTGCAAAATGAGTAAGTTGCTTATTTACTGGTTTGACAGTGATGATTCTCACAGGCCTTTGGGTGCTGTGGACACAGCCTTAGGCACTGTTCTCACAGCAGAGACCAGATGCCTGCAAGGCCACCCCAAAGAGTCCCGGCAGTGCGGGGTCGGTGCCCTGGCCACCAGGAGGCCTAAACATGGCCCTGTGCTGCGGCCAAAAGCGCTTGTGCTCCCACCAGCCATGCGGGCGGGCGGGCGGGTGAGAAGCTGGCATTGCCGGGCCCGTGCCGTGCGCTGGTGGCCTTGTGTGTGTAAATCGTGGAGGCTTCGGAAGAGCTCTTGAGCTTCGCCTGTTCTGCTGGGGAGGAAGTGCAGGTTCAGAGACATGACACAGTCTGCCCAGAGCCCCGCTGCTGCTGGACCCGGAGTCGGGTTCAAACCCGAGCCCCTCTCTCTGCAGGCTGGCTCTTTCCGTCCCTTCTTTCTCTCAGGCTGTGCTGCGGCGCCTCCTGCTAGGGCTTCTGGGTGGAAAAGTGTGGAAAATCACCGCCCCAGGGTAGGAGAGCTGCTTCCCGGTCCCCACCTCAGCCGGTCTGCAGGGAGGGGATGGGAAGGGCCTCGATGGCTGGGGATTCTGAGAGCTTGGCAGAGAGGAAAGTAATAAAAACTCCTCTCATGAAGCAGAAGGGTTGACCAGTACCTCGCAGCTGCTTGACATTCATTCCAGAGTGGTGACGCGGGCGTAGAAATCACGTGTGACCTATGCGTGGTTCCAAGTGTGTTGACCCCGTCCAGAGTGAAAGGCGTGGTGCACGGGCCCCTCGGGCTGGCGCGAAGTTACCTTGCTGCCCGTGCTGGGGTTAGGGTACATTTTCCTCTCCTGCTGGTTTTCTTCTGTTTTTAGGCGGAAGAGTGGAATTTGAATAGTCTTTTTGTTTTTCCAATGGAAGTGCCGGGCAAAGGCCAAGAGAGGTTTGTTTTAGAAGAGCAGTGGGTTTGGAAGATGAGCACTGCGCGGAAATACTCTTGACCTGGGACGATCAAACAACCCTAGAAGTGACTCACTGTGTGTCCTGTCCCCTCCGTGCCTGGTTTCCCTGGAAACATTTGTTTCTTCTCACCCTTGATTACTAATTACCATGCTGCTTAGTAAACGTTTATGGGGTGCAGACGGCAGCTGGCTTTCTAGCACTGTTCTGCTGTTTGTTTTTTTGAGACGAGGTCTTGTTATGCAGCCCAGGCTGGCCGGACCTCACTGTAGAGCCCAGGCTGCCCTTGAACTCCCATTGATCCTCCTGCCTCAGCCTCGCTAGCGCTAGGATTACAGACTGCGCCACCACGCCCGCCTCCTTTTCCTAACCTTCTCCCCTTGGCAGTTTTCCCTCGCAGCAACTCACTGTGTAACTCAGCACGGGACTCAGGTGCCAAGAAAGAGGAGTGAGGTGGAGTTTTTGTCCCAGTCAGCCAAGAGCAGCGGTTGAGGTTTTGGGGGCGCAGGGGTCAATAATGAAATGAGGTCCCTACTGCCGTTTCGTTTGGGTGGAGCGAGACTGTTTCTCGGAGATTTGCCTGCACACGAGGTGTGGCCCACACAGGCCACAGTGCCGCCTGGTAGCTTATGCAGGGGCTTTGAGCCCTGGCTGTGAGAGGTCCCCGCCTCCCTGTGTGTAGGAGAGAAGCCACCACGGGGCCATCCTGCTGGGCATTTCTGTGCTGCCCCTCTGCCGCCAGCTGTCACTTCTCTAAGTGGATGTGAGACGCACTGCTTAGCCCAGTCACCCGAGTGCCCACAGGGTGGCGGGGCGCAGGTTAGGGCAGCCCTGCGGGCCCCAAAGCCTCGGCCGCTGTGCCTTACAGCGGGGTGCTTCCGGATGACCGCAGTCGCCCAGGAGGCTCACGGGGTTCACTCCTCCTGCAGGGCGGTTCAGCCCCTTCATGGTCTGGCATGAGCGTGGGGACGGGCGTCAGGGCGCAGGCTCCCCAGCGGCACGCGTGCCCTGCAGCCGTGCGGGGCTTGGTCTGTGCGGCTGTGTGTGGGCAGTGTGTGTACACACGTGGGCCATGGGCTTCTGAAGAAGCACACATGTGTGTGCTGTGGAAATGCTGGTCCCTAGGCTGAGGTGCGAGCCTCCCTGCCCCTGGCCACGTCCTCCCAGGCCGGCCCAGGCCAGAGGGCGTGACCCTCTCCAGCCTCCTGTCCCCCCAGTGCGTTTGCACACCCGGTTCTGACATTTAGTGACCAGGACTGCTTTTCCCTCTCGGCGGCCGCTATTGTGAGGGGAAAAGCTGACAAAGGCCCTTTGTTTAGTGGGTCCCAGTGGGGGCGGAGAGAACACTGGGAGCTGCTGCCCCAAGGACGGGGGCCTTGCAAGGACTCTGAGGAGACACGGTCCCCTTCCTCCTTTCTCAGCTGGAGTAAATGCGGCCCGCGTGGGCAGAGCAGGTCCCAAACCTGCGGGAGGGCTCAGTGGTTCCCAAGATGAAGCCACCAGGGAAGACCGAGGGGGAGAGAAAGGGACGTGTTCCAGGGCTGGACACCCAAGAGGCTGAGGCAGGAGGGTCACGCCAGGGTGCGTGCTTGAGTACAGGGTCACGTGAGGAGCACACGGGCCGACTTTTGGGTAATGTAAAAACATATGTTTACTGCAGAAACTGGAGGCGCACATGACAGTGATAAGGTCCCCCCGGATTTTATGTGTGTGTGCGGGTGACGGGACGGAGGGTGACCCTGCTAACTGCTTGCGCTTCTCTGTGGCTTATGCAGAACCATCTAAAGGTGTTTACATTACACTTTATAAAATGAGATTTTTTTCTTTAAGTGATCAGTGCCCCACAGTGAACCCCAAATCTGAGGGTAGCGGGGCACTGAGGCAGTAGGCTGTTCGCTGCTCAGAGCCACAGCCTCTTGGCCTGGTTGGGCGCCTTTGCTGGGGCTGGAGCCTGGCCCAGGGCTGTGGGGGCGACTCCCAGAGGGGCCAGGGTGCAGGGGGCTGGCTCCAGCCTCCAGCCTCCAGGGTGAGCCCCAACTGGCAGTCTCCCCACTGTGCCGCCGGGCAGGCCTGGCTGAGTGTGTGTGTGTGTGTCTCACATGCAGGCTTCACAAACTCGGGTTTCTCAGGAGCCAAAGAACCAATATATTTAGCATCGAGTTTTTAAATTATGTACTTTCCGAACCGTTCAACACCACCAACAAAAAGAACCAGTGTGTTACACACACATCAGCTTGTTGTGCCCAGAGAGCCGCGAGGGCGCGGGCTGGGCCGAGGGGTGCTGCGGCTGCCCTGGCGCCCTTCCCGGAGGGCCCTGGTGGCCGCTGCGCGCAGGCAGGCGGTGTCGCTGTGGCAGCCCGAGCCGGCAGAGACTGGGCGTGTCCTCCGCGGGTGGGGCCAGGTTCGCGGCGGGCGCCCGTCTCGCGCTGGATAAAGCGCCCCTTGTTCCCGGCCGGGGAAGGCGGCCAGGCCGGCTCCAGAGGCATCTCTGTGGCCACTCCACCTCCGCAGGCCCCTCCAGCGCGGGCTGTCCGCCCTTCCCGGTCACCCCAGGACACACGGTGCCAGCTGCCTGTTTTCAGGTCCTGATGACCTCTGTGGAGCAGGCAGGCAGGCGGGCTCTTCTCCAGCCCTGGGCCACTGAGCGAGTTCCTGGGGCCGACAGCCTGTTCGGGCCTCCGTGTCCTTGCGTCCTGGTCTGTGGGCGCGCGCAGGCCGGAGCGGGGGACTTGCGGAGCGGGCTGGGTTGGGGCGCGGGCCGCTGGAGGGGCCGACCCCGCCAGGCTCCGGAGCTCTCCCGGCTTTGAGCTGCTCTGGCGGCACCGGGGCGGGGCAGAGGGGAGCAGCTAGCCCACCCGCATGGTCGGGATTTATTTACCCAAAGTACAGCCCCGTCCGGAACGGACCGACGGTGGGGACCCCAAGGGGAAGTCGGGTGCAGAGGAAGAAGCTCAGCTCGTTGGCCTGTGTCTGTGAGAGGGACACACTGGGGTCGCTGGCTCGCTCGCTCAGGACAGGCACCCCAGGGCAGGGCAGGGCAGGGCGGAGGGGGGGTTCGGGCACGGGACCGGGTGGAGACTGCGGGGACGGGAGCCGCGGAAGACCCCGCAGGCCGGGGTCGCAGCAGGAGCCGGGGCGAGGGCAGATCGCATGAGGGGAGCCACTCCTCTGTGTGGGAACCCGGCTGTGGAGGGCAGGCTGCTCTCACCCGCTTCTCTAGGGCAAGTTGCCAAGGAAACCACTGGCGAGGGGCGCGGTTGAAATCCCGAGCGGAGCGGCGCGGTCAGAGCCCGGAGCTGGAAGAGCGCGCGGCTCCGCCGTGAGCGCTGCCCGAGCCCCGCGAAGCCCGCGTGGCAGCCGTGGGGACCGGCCGGGGTGCGTGTGCCCCCGGGAAGCGGCGGGCGCGGCACCGGAGGGGGCGCGGGCCCTCGATCCCGCGCGTTTTGGAGCCGGCTCGTGTGGCCGGAGGGGCGCGCGCGCCTGCGTGGGGCACCCTCCCAAGCATGTGTTTGCGTGGCTCCCGCAGGGCTGCTTTACGCCTGCGCCCTCCGTGTGTTTCAGGCGCTGGAGTTCGAAGGCTGGGCCGACACCCTCTTCCTGCTGCAGTTCGCCCTCTCCTGCGTGATGGGGTAAGCTTCGCCGTCTGGGGTGCCGCCCCGGTACCGGGGTTCAGCGCACTGTCCTGCGCGTGCCCGCCTCGGTGACCGGCCTCCAACCCCCGAGGGCGTGGGCTGAGGGCTGCCTGCCCCACCCACCCGAGGTGGTGTGGGATGCAGAGGGGGCTGTGCAGGGCAGCGTCACCCCGTGACTATTTGCGGCACATGTGGGGCTGCTCCTCCTGAGAAAGCCGGGCCACAGGTCAGAGCGCAGGGACCTTAGCGGGATGGCGGTGACAGCGTTTGCACAGCGGCTGCTGCGCTTTCTGCCGTGCTGTCCTCACAGAAGAGGCCCCCTCCTCCCCACGCGCCACCTGCATCTCCTTTCCCTGGGCCCAGGTTGGGTGGGGGTGTTCAGGGGCCCAGCGCCGGGCCACAGTGGTGCTTGGCACCTGGTGAGTCCGCCCGGCCTCCCACCCTGGGTCCCCTCTGCTTTTTTCCCGTCCCTAAGACTTTTTCTTGCCCATTGTCCCGTGGGGGTGCACGACTGGGCAGGTGTCTGCCTGGCCTAAGTCCTGGGATGTGTGCCGTGTGAGGAGTGTGGGTGACAGTGACGACAGGGTCACCGTGCTGCTGGAGGGTGGCAGGGACACAGCCTGCACTGTCAGGGAGCTGCCTGTGACTGCCTGCGTCCCCCCACCCAGGTTCGTCCTGATGTACGCCATCGTGCTGTGCACGCAGTACAACTCCGCCCTCACCACCACCATCGTGGGCTGTATCAAGGTGAGTGAGACGCCGCCGCTGCCTCCCACGGGCGCGCCCCCCCCCACGCTGTTCCTCTGGGCGCGTCCCCCACCCCCACACTGTTCCTCCGGGCGCGTCCCCCACCCCCACGCTGTTCCTCCAGGCGCTGCCCCCCCGACACTCCTCCCCATTCCCGGGAGACTTCCTCTGCCACAAGCCTGGGCACCGCCTTCCGTCCTGTAACCCCGTCTCTGACTTGTGGCAGTGGTTTCCAGAAGGTCCCAAGAGTGCATGGAGGGTTAGCCCCTCCTGTGGGTCCGGCTCTGCAGGTGTGGAGGGGGGTGCAGGGTGAGGAAACAGGCAGTGCGGTGGCTCGTCTCTCTGTCCCCTGGTGAGGGACGGCTGCCAGGAGCTCATCCAGGGACTTCTCCTGTGCCTGAGCTAAGGCTGAAAGGGCCCTCATCAGAGCCATGTCTGACATGGGTGTCCAGTGACATCGTCCCATCCATGCCCAGGGATCCTCCATCTTCATTCTGGAGAGCGGAGTTGACCCAGGTGTCTCAGGGAAGTTCACCAGTGCCCAAGGACTTTGTCGCCTGCCTTGTCCTAGTGCCATAGAGACCACAACCCGCCCCATCCCGGCTGGATTGGGAGTGGGCCTGGGCTCCAAAGCCTTGCGAGACAGCACCGGCGCCCTGTCACGGGGTGGGGCGGCTTCTTGTGACTTCCTTCCTGCTGCCTTGGTCACGTCTACTGTGGCAGTGTGCACACAGGGATGGTTTCCCCTGTCTGCTGGGGTTCCCTCTACACCCTCGATGGACAGGGATCCCCTGCATCCGGAAGCCAGACCGGGTGCAGTGGCAGAGCATGGAGCCTGGCAGGCACTTGGTCAGGTCCGCCAGGCCTGCGTGGGAACCCGTGGAGGGCAGCGATGTGCGTGGTGGGTGACCTGTGGCCGGTCCATCCCCGTTGGCACTGGCTGGGTCCTGGTCATGCAGTGGTGGCTCAGGCACTGGGCGGCGCCCACTGTCAGCTCAGAAGCCTCCGGGACAGGCGGCTGGCCAGGACCAGAGGTGCGGGACAAATGCCGATGCCCAGTTTAGATCGCGGTGCCGAGTCGCACATGGTGGTGGCCATCACAGGACACAGCACAGGGACGTTCTTCATGACATGAAGCCTGTGCTTGTCTTTGTTTTGTTTTGTTTTTTGTCTTTTTGAGACAGGGTCTTGCTGTACAGTTCAGGCTGGCCTTGAGCTCACTTTGTATCCCAGGCTGGTCTCGAACTTACAACGATCCTCCTGCCTCAGCCTCCCATGTGCTGGGATTACAGGCGTGAGCCACCATGCCCGGCTTAGTTTTTTGTTTCGTTTTGTTTGCGTGCTTGTCTTTGGACACGGCCCGCTCTCAGTAGGCCAGGGATGCCAGGACTTGTCTACCAGAAGGGCTCCTTCTGTTTCACGCCCTAGAGGGGAGAAGAAAGTGGGGCTGCCAGCGGAGCCCTTCTGCTTTCGCCCTGTGGCTGCGTGGTGGTGCTCCGGGCACGGTGTTCCTTCACCGGTGGGCGCCCACGAAGCCCCCAGGCAGCCTCCCATGCCGCAGGGGCTTCTCCCCTTCCCGCCAGCCTCCCAGGGGGCTTCAGTGCCGCCTCCGTGCTTAGCCGTCTCAGCCCCACAGAGCCTTTGGCCGGACTCCTTTGGCCTTGTGAGAAAATCGCCTGGGGTTGCTGTGAGGAGGTGGGGACCCCTCGGCCGCCCATAGGTGCACCACTCGCTGGCACAGACGAGAGCCTGGGCGTTGACTCTTGCCTCCGAGCTGGCGGGAGGCCCTTCTCTGTTTCTTAGGAAGTTCCATTTGGTGAGGTTAGTGTCTTTCCCTGATAGTGGATCTTGTCTGAGAAAACACTGCTTTGGTCAACTTTATTGTCAATGTAACAAAATACCTGACACCCTGACTTCAAGGAGGCTGGGGTTGCCTGGCGCACGGCTTTGGAGGTTCAGTCCATGGCCGGCAGCCGCAAAGCAGCAAGGTCATAGCAGAGGGGCTGGCGGCACAGCTGCTCGGTGCATGGCTGCTGGAAGCCCGGGAGAAGAGCCCCAGAACAGCGGTGGCCATGCGAGGGGCAGCCCTGGGGCCCTCCTGCCCCTGCGCCCCTCCTGACAGCGAATCCTCCGGGAACAGCAGGGACTTAAGACAGAAAAGGGATGTCAGGGAGGAAGTGAGTGGCCATTTAATGTTAAAGTCGTCCTATTTTGGTAATCTGAGATTCATGGAGAAGGACCAGAGCAGGCGTGCAGCTGGGCTGGCAGGAGGAGGGGCGTTGGGCACGATCCTCTGAAGTGGCATCTCTCATACCTTTTAAGAGACCAGGCAGATCCTGCTGGGCTCAGCCCCATCCTCTTGAGTGGGAGGCTCGCAGGTCTGCAGCCTTCCCTTCTCCGCAGTCCCCTCCCGGCCTGCGGTCACCCACTGGGAGGGAGACCCTGTCACCATGCACAGCAGAGCTGTGGGGTCATCTTGTGGAGCTGTCTTCTGGGAAGCTGGTCCCCCAGGAGAGCAGACTGGGGACAGGCCCGAGTCGCCGATCCCTTCTTCCCGCGTCCTTGCTGTGGCCTCAGCCCAGGGCTGCTGGGTTTCTGCTATGAACTGTGTCTTGCTATTCAGGGACAGGTGTTTGGGTCACAGCTCAGATGGTTTCATGTGCACTTTTTGATCACCCAGATGAACCTGAGTAACACTGTTTTGCCTTTTGCCTTTTAGAATATTTTAATAACTTACATTGGAATGGTCTTTGGTGGAGATTATATTTTCACATGGACGAATTTCATTGGCTTAAATATCAGGTAAGTGAAGATGCCGATAACCCTGCCAACGAGGGTCTCAGTGAGGTCCAGCTGCTAGCACGGCGCTCCTTGTGGAGGGGAGGAAACGGTCCCGTGGTGCATGTAGCGGGGAGCTCTCCCGCGAGGTGGGACCCCCTGCCCGGCCTTCCGCCCTGCAGTTCTGCTCTGTAGAAGCCCGGGCAGAGGACGTTGGCTCCGTCCTAGTCGCTTCTCCCAGCTCCAGTCTCAGCCCTGTCCCTGCTCTCAGTGCTGTCCCTGGAGGTGGGTGACTGGATTGTACACATCTCTTTTTTCAGTTGTAGCAATTAGAATTTCATGGTTGGAAATACTGTTTAAATGCTGAAAAGCTACCAGGTTCACGGTGGGGCCAGACTTTCGGCCCAGGTCAGACACGGTTGCGTGACAGCCCCCGGACGCTGGCTGATGGAAGCCAAGCATGTGCACCCCAAATTTCCTCCCAGCCCACCCCTCAGCAGGCCCCACCTTCCAGCCGCTCAGCCTGGAGCCTGGCACTCCTCCTTCAAGGGCTGTGCGTGTGCCAGGTGTCGTGTAGGGTTTGGGACTCGGGGTGCTTTCCGAATTCCCCCGGGTCTGGGTCCAGGGCTCTGTGACCAAGGCAGCTGTGTTTTAGTGGGTGCTCGAGAGTAGCGGAGGGAGGATTTGCCTGCCCTACTGGGCTCTCCTTAGTGCCCGGTGCTGGGTGGGAGAAGCCCGTGGTGCTCAGTGGCGCTGCTGAGCAGTGGGAGGTGTTTGCTATCACAGCTGTGGCGGAGCCGTCCCGCTGTATGGCTTCACTCTGGCTCAGGCTCCTGAGGCTGAGCTGTAAACCCTGCCACAGGTGGAGGTGCAGCTGAGCCCCCGGTCACCTCAGCACGGCCCCTGTGCCTGGGAGAGGGTGCAGGCAGCCACCGGGGTCTGCAATCTCCAGCAAAACTGAGCCCAGAAAGGTGGCTTCAGCTCTGTGGCAGTCCGTGGCTGGTGCAGGTCACAGGTCACCTATCCTATATGTCCTGTTAACCCAAAGCCAGCTACCAGTGGAGGGGGAGGGGACAGCCTGAGTTTGAAGATGTCCCTGGCCGTGGGGGGCACTGGTCGCGTGCGCAGCCCTTAGCAGCTCAGCGTGGGCTGCGCTTGCCGGGCTGAGGCCCGAAGCTCCCGGAGCAGAGTGGACGGGTGGCTGCAGGCCAGGTCCTTTCTCACCCTCTCCCGGGGCGGCACAGGGCAGCCGTGGAAGGAGGTCCCCAACCTCACGCACCTGGGCGTGCACAAGCCCCGGTGGGGTTAGAGGCGTGCAGCAGGTGCGGCGCTCAGCACTGTCCCTGCGTCCGTCCGCAGCATCGCCGGCAGCCTGGCGTACTCCTACATCACCCTGGCCGAGGAGCAGCTCAGCAAGCAGGCGGAGGCCGGCAGCAAGCTGGACGTCAGGGGCAAGGGGGCCGTGTGACCAGTGAAGACGGAGCCGCCTGGCTCGTGCGCTCGGACAGTCCAGCCCAGGAGCCGTTGCTGCCTTCCAAGACCTCGTGGGAGAAACTTGTGATTGACTCTTATTTTAGATTCGTCATTGCGGTTAATTTATAGCAGACTGGAAAATGTTCTGGACTTTTTAATTTATTCTTCTGTCCTGACAGTGAGTCCCTGGTTTGGGAAGTGTTCTGCCCCACAACACCCCATCCAGTGTCCCCGGTCTCGCTGTGGCGCTGTCTCACCTCTCCTGCTCCGGAGCTGCCTGTCCTGGTGGGGTCCGCGTCCTCAGTGTGTCCACAGTGTCACCACTGCACTGGCTGAGGATGGCAGCTCTGCGCCGCGGGGACCTGCTGAGCACGATCTCCAGAGGACGCAGTTCCCTGGGCCGCGTGGGCTGGGGGGTGGGGAGGCCAGGCCCCCCCAGCCCTTCCCACCCCAGGTGCCCATTTGGTCACTCCTTCCAGAACTTGTGCCTGAGTGAGCAGTGTGCGGGTGCTGTGTCTCTCGGAGGTTTATTCTCCCTCTGGGGCCATGTCCCCCAGGCCCTGCCCTGTTGTCTTGTGGACCTGCAGCAGGCCCCGGGCTCGCTTCCTGGCTGGGCCTGCGGCTTCTGTCCCCCAGCACTGTGCCTAGCGCTGACACCCTCGGAGGTGGATGTAGCTGTGGCCAGGGAACAGGAGTGTCCTGACCACTTCTGTGGTGTGCAGCTGGGAGCTGGTTCTCTCTGCCCTGCGTAGCTGTCTGAGCGGGGGGGGGGGGGGGGGGGACACGACTGGGACCCCAAGGGTCTCGGACCTCAGTGGTAACTTGTCTCTGTTTCACCAACGACAGAGGATGAGAAGCCCCCAATCCGCCATCTGCCCGATGCTGGGGGTGCACTCCTGGGAGCTCTCGGGTCCCCTGCTGGCCCCAGCCTGTGCTGTGCTGCCACCCCGCTGGGACCTTCTGGAAGCCCCCAGGAGAGTGCGCTGCAGGGCCAGCTCCAGGGTGGCTCCCCCAGGTCTGCTCCCCCGCAGTGGGACATCACACCCAGTCAGGGCTCCAGCTGACCTTGGTCTCCGTCCTGTGTCCTGCTATCCAAGGCAAGAGGTGGACGCACACTTGTGGAGCTCCCCCAGGCCGGTGACCTGTGGCCCTGGGTACCAGGAGCCTGTGTGCTGTGCCGTGGGCCCGGGCAGCTCTCTCCCTGGGGAGTGGAGGTAGGGGACACTTCTGTCGCATGGGTGGAGGCTGTGATGTTGGGGTCCTCTGACCAGTCCACAAGTGTCCAGACAGGTGGGGTGGCCACAGGGCTGCTTCTGGCTGAGGAACCAGCCCCTGGTCCACGATGGCTGGCATGCTGGTCTCAGGAGTGCACGCTGCCAAGTTGCTGTCACTGTCATCAGGAAGGGGTGGGGACGATGCTGGCAGGTCCCCAGCTTGGCCCTGGGACCCTGACCATGCCTGGCAGAGACAGCAGCTGCCAGGCGCCCTGCACGTGCCCAGCTGGGGCACAGTGGGGTTGGGGGACGCCCTGCCTCCCCTCGGCGCCCTTCCTACCTGGCTCCCCGCAACTGTGCAGGTGTCAGGGCCCTGGAGCGGGTGTCACAGTCACGAAGCTCCCGACTGGGAAGCAGGAGCCCTGAGCAGGCTCTGCAGGTGGGGCTGCTCCCCTCATCCATCCTGGCTGCCCGAGACCCAGGGGTCCAGAGGAGGGATGTGGGCAACTCTTCCTGTTTATTAAGAGAAAAAAATTACTTTGGTATTATGGCGGTAAACTTTGAAAAAGGGAAAAATTTTCTATCTCAGAAGACCTGCGTTTCACAGTGGCCATTCACTCAAAACCTTGGCTCGCCCCCAGGGCCGCCCGTGTGGGCGGGAGCCTCTTCCCACCTGGGATTTATGCTGGGCTGCACGTGGCCTCCTGTCCCAGTGCAGCTGCCAGTGCACCGCCATTCTCTGACCTGCCAGCCAGCTCTTTCTCTTGGGGTGCCAGGTCCTTGTGTGAGAAAATACTCTGCAGTGTCCTCAGTTTTCTAAGTCTGTTGAGTTTGAAAATCCTTTTTAAAAAGAAGTCTACTGGTTAGATTTGCTGTCTCACAGAAATGTTTTAGAAGTTATTTTGTTCATGAACATTTTCTCATGCTGATATTTTTTCAATATAGATTTATTCTATTTACCAAGTTTTTAAAGGTACTGAGAGTTATGTAAATCAGGTGACATAAACATGAAAATTATGTGCCTAAATATTTTTGTTAATGGTGTCAAATAAAGACTTTTTCCTGGACGCCTGTGTTGGAATCTCTTACACAGGGCATGAGATGGGCCCAGCCAGCCTTGGCCCGCTCCGGGGAGGGAGGGTGTCCGGGTGCTCTGAGGGTTTTTTGTTTGTGTTTAAAGCATTTTATTTTCCATTTCCTGGCACAGGCCGTGTCCACACCACGTGCAAGTGGCCGTGGTTAGGGCCAACTCGCTGGCTACATTCAGATTCTGTAGTTGTTACTGCACAGAAGGGGCCATGTTTTACTCGGACCCAGTGAAAAACACGATGAGCTCAGAGAACTGCGCCCTCCGGGCAGTCGGAAGTCTCCGAGTGCTTCCTTCTCATCTTCGGTCCAGGCCCCTGTTCCCTGCCGTGCACGGAGGAGATAGATGCACAGATCACACGGGAGGAGCCACGTGGCTCAGTGGTTTCCAGGGTGCAGCGGGGCTGCCAGGTGTCTGTGCGTGCGGGGTGTGTGCGGCGATTCCCTCCGACTTCCCAGTGTCTTCTGTATTCGGTTTTTTCATTACATTATAAAAATGTGGAAGTTAGAGCCGTGTTTTTAGAATCGAACTCAGAATCCTCAATTTTTATTTGCTGAGTCCTGCACCTCTGCCCCGTTCATGCCTCACTGGGTCTCTGAGGGGTTGGGCTTGGCTCTGTGCTCCTCGTGTTCCTCCTGAAGTGACCCCGTGTTGGGGACAGCGTCACCAGTGTGGTTCAGGATGGGCTGAGTGACCAGACAGGTTCACTGGCACTGAAAGTCACTCCGTCTTAACATCCTCGTTTTGGTTAAAATGTTTTTAAAAAATTAAGATTTTCTTTGTTCATTATTATATCATTTAGAGAATCATGTCTTGCCAACATTATAAAGATGAGTATCTCAGATACAGAGTTACTTAGGTAAATGTTGGATTTCTATGTTAAAAGAGTTCTGGTGAAAAGGAATAATTAGCTTATAAAACAATACCTAAGGGAAAGTAGTTTGTTAGAGATGAATATTCTAGCTGTTGTTTAACAGCTTCGCTGAATATATTAACTCTGGGACATTTTAATTTTCTCTATTCTAGAAGCCAATCGCAAGGCAAACCCTTCCTGTGGAAGCTTAGTGATTACCGGTGGCTTCTGGAGAGGAGACCCAAGGTGTCCACGACGGACCTGCAAAGTTGTCTCCAGGCTCTTCCGTGGCAGGCGGGGGCAGCTGCCCAGTGAGGGCGTGGAGGGAGCACCCCGGGGTGCGCACTGCCTTGCAGACCCACGGAGGCTGAAGCAGGTGCCCTGCTCACTCCTGTCTTGCTTAGTAACTTGGTCTTGCCTGACTTCTTTTTTTTAAATCTTTTTGAGACAGGGTCTTGCTGTGCAGTTCAGGCTGGCCTTGGGCTCACATTGTAGCCCAGGCTGGTCTTGAACTGGGCACCATCTCCCTGTCTCAGCCTCCGGAGGGAGAGCTGGGTTTACAGGCTTGTGCCACCACGCCCAGCCCTTGCGTGACTCTTACCATAACAAGCACTCACTGTCGCGTAGATCCGTGGCAGAAAAACTGTCGCACTGCACGTTAGGGCCCAGTGGCTTTCATCACGAGTGACAGAAGGTTAACGGGTGGAGGAAGGCGCGTCTTTTCCAGAGCTGCGCCGCCGAGGGCTCTGCCGCCTCCCTCGCTCTGTCCGGACGCCCCGTCCGTCCCGCGGCGCCTCCTAAGGCTGCGCCCGCTCCTTCCCACCGCGGGCGGCGGATCTTCCCGTTCAGGCTGACCCAGAAGCGGCGGCGGCGCCCCTTCTGCGCGCACAGCGGGCCGGCTCCGCCCGAGCGAGCCGCAGGAGGCTTCCCCGGCCCGGCCAGCAGCTCGCTCTCCGGCTGTGGGACGGGGCCGGTCGGCGGGGAAGCGCACTGGCCCGCGCAGAGCCCGCCGAGTCCCTGGGCCTCCGCGCCGCTGTGGGTCCCCGAGCGCACGCTCGGACGGCAGCTGTGGCTTAGGGACTGGCGTCGCGCTTGGTGTCCAGTCAAAGTCCAGCCACGCTGTGGCACGGGTCAGGATTTAGTTTGGGTTTTTGAGGCGGGGTTTCGCTATGTTGTTCAACCTGATCTTAAACTCATGTTGGAGCCCAGGCTGGTGGCCTCGACTCCTGGCAAACTTCCTGCCTCAGCCTCCGACTGTCAGGATTACAAGTGCCGGCCACCAGTCTGGCAGCTTTTTAAGGCTGAAAAGTTCATGCTTCCTAGCCATTTATATATCCTCTTGGGAGGAGTATCTATGCAAGTCTTTTTTTTTTTAATCGGTACCGGGGATCGAACTCATGACTGCGTGCTTGTAAGGCAGGCGCTTATGCCGCTGAGCTAAATCTCCAGCCCAAGTCTTTTAATTTTTTTTTTTACTTCAGATTTTTAAAATGTTGAGGAATATATATATATATATATATATATATATATTCTAGATTATAACCCTTTATTTCTGGTACGTTATCTGCATTTTTTCCTAGTCCATAAGTTGCCTTTTTTCGCTGTCGATATCCTTTGAGGAGCTGAAGTTTTATTAAAGTTTTAATTTTTGGTGCCTTAGCTTTGGTGGCATTTTGAAGATTTAATTGCCAAATCTGCTGTCCAGTTTTTTCCCCCAAAAGCTCTTACACTTGTTTTTCTGTGGTGCTGAGTGGAACTCAGGGTTTTGGGGTACCAAGCCGCAGCACCCACTGTGTCCCCGCAGTGGAGAGGCCCTGCCCGTGCGCCGTCCCCAGCTGCGGGCGGAACGCGTGCGCCGGGAGGCCGCGCAGCTCCCCGGCTGCCGGGCCGACGCCCTCTGGTGGCGTCCTCTGGTGCCGGCGGGGAGGGGACTGACCAGGCCGAGCGGTTCCCTGCGCGCCGCGCTCGGGGCTCAGCAAGTCCCGATTCCCTCGAGGGACAGTGACACGGGGATGTCACCTCCCCGGTGCTGCTCCCAGCGGCTGTGGAGGACGAGGATGTGCAGGGCGCCCCCCTCCACCGCCCGGCTCGGCAGAGGCTGCCTGGCGACCCTCCCCGGACGCCACAATCGTCACCCTGCTCCCGGGCGTCCTCTCCTCTCTCCCCGGGGGTGGGAATTCTCTTCTCAGCTCGGACTCCAGGGGCGAAAGGCAGACTGTTCTGACTGCAGCCACGCCTGTCCCTGCCTTGCGGTGCACATGTCTCTCTTGGACAGAGACGGACTGGGGCCACGTCGCACAGGGCAGTGTGCACCTTGTCAGCCCAGCACGCTGGGAGGCGAGGAGGATGCGAAGTAGTTGGGCTGCTTAGTACCACAAGAGCTGGAGCCAAGACGGAGGGCGGGGAACGCAGCTCAGTGTGGTCCAGGGTTCCACTGTGGTACCACTGAGGCTCCAGAGCACTGCACAGAGCAGGCTCCATCTGGGAACGGGGAACAGAGCTGCGATTTGGGGTGAGGGTGAGCGGTGCCCTGGCACCAGCTGTGGGCTTGCTCTGCTGGCCCATGCGCCCTGGGAGGTCCCTGCCCTGCCGTGTGGATTCGGTCGGACCTGTGGACTCCGGCCCCAGCTCAGCTGAAGGCAGTAGGGACCAGACGTGAAGGCCAGGCCCCATGAGCACCGCTCCGTGCAGGCCCGGGTCGGGTCCCCATGTAGCCTCCTGTGCGCAGCCCCGGATGCTTCCCAAGTGTGGGCAGAGGCGAGCTTGCCTCTCAGCAGAAAACTCCCCGACCCCCTTAAGAACATAGGATCCCTAGGACACAGCTGCAGGCCTCCAACCCTGAAGATGACCAAAGATGACTTGGGGTGTCCAGCCTGGGGCCATCTCCCCACGTTCACGTCAGATCTGGTGACTGAGAGGCCAGAGCCCAGCAGAGCCACCAGGACTGGCCCACAGGCAGCTTCTGATGCACATGGTGGGGCAGCCAGCAGGGACCACGCGTGTACACTGAGGGGTGGAGGTGTGCAGGGAACCCACCGGTGGTGACAACACCCACCGGTGGTGACAGGAGTGGGACAGGCCCATCTGGGCCTCCCAGGTTCCTGTGTGGCACTGCCAGTGGCTTACCTGACCTTCGCCCTGTGAGAAGTCACCCCAACTCCTCAGGGGTCCCCCTCTCTTTAGTGTTTTAGGAACCATGACCAAAGTTATGTTCCTTCAGGCAGAAGGGAACAAAGCGTCCTGGAGTCACACTCAGGGTCTCACACTCACCAGGCAGGGGCTGCACCACTGAGCTGCATCCCTGTCCCTCAAGGCGCTGACCACAGAACCGGGGCGCACGCTGCAGCCCCATGTGGAGCTCAGCTCTGCAGGCCACTGGACAAAGGTGCGTCCTACGTCTAACCACTCCCAGAGTCAGTGACACCACATCTACAGCTGGGATTTGTGGGTGTTCCTTCTGTTGAGAGCAGAGCCTCCTGTCCTCAGCACTGTCCCGCCGGACCCCAGGAGCTCTGGTCTTTCAGGCTGGAGGACCAGGCGTTTGCAGTACCAGGGTCCACAGGATATGTGTTTCTGTCACTTTTGACCTTTACATGGGAAGAAGCCTTCCCCTTGGTTCCGGTTAGGAGCCAGCACCGGTCTCCAGTTCAGCGGGACTCCATGTCCCCGGTGACTTAGGGAGGCTGCACAAGTATTCAAATTGCTTAGAAGCAGAAAAATGATGTCTGAAGTAATTGTGCCTCACTGGAAACAGGCGCCCTCAGCTACTTCTGATGAGCTGAGGACGAGCACGACAGAAATCAGTCACCCCCACCACGGGAGAGCCATGCCAGCCCCGCAGCCTGGGGCCCTGGGCAGAGCACCAGGTCACTGGCACCTGCGTCTGCAGGAGGTGAGTGAGGCTGTAAATAGCCATTTCCTGGGGTCAGAAACTCCAAGGGGCAAAATCAGGAGACACAAAACCCAAGTCATTCAAGTAAGATGCACTGGAGCCGACACTGCACTCCTGGGTGAAGCCTTTCCAGCCACCACCCAGAGCTCGACCCCCCCCCAACCCCCACAGCGGGTGGGGTGCAGCCCTGCCCACTGCCTGTTCCAGGGGCGCACCCTGCCTCCCTCAAGAGGGCAAGCGAAGACAGCAACAGAATGGGTTCCACTCCCTTGCAGAGTAGCCCGGGGGACACTGGTGGGGTAGACTGGACAGGCTGGGACACAGCCCCCTGTGGTCACTGAGGTGGGGCCACAGCTTCCACCATCATGCCGGCCACCTTGTGACCCATGTCAGATGCCGTCATTAGGACCCCAGGCGCTCAGCCAGTGACAACTGTCCACACCGCGCTAGGGACGCGTGTTTACAAAAATAGTTTAATAAGCATATTCAGAGGGCAGAAGGGAATGGGAGAAGGAAAATATTTTACAGTGCAAAATCACTATGCATAAATTTAAAACATCTAATTCATTATTTTAAATGTCTATTGAAATATTACTTCAAACACATGTTAAAGCTCAGCAGAGCTGTGCTGGACTGAGTTGCAGGTGACGAAACCATCAGAAAACACATCAGAAAACAGAAGCCCTGTTCCGATGAGAGCGGAGCACATCCCGGTGCAGCGAGGTGACCGAGGCGACCGACAGAGGTACTGTGGCACAGGCTGCTCCTCCCGTTGCAGTTTGTCACGAGTTCGAGTGTGCAAGGTACTAAGTCTTAAGCAAATTAAATTCATGATATTACTAAGATCCTTAAATAGTGCAATGACTTATCAAGTTATAGTGGCTGCGTTATGAAGAACAAAGTGAGTTACCTGCATAAACACAAAGTACAATTAAATAGGGAAAGCTGAGCATTACACATTGTAATAGTGGAATGTCTTTCATTCTGCGTACGGTAAAAAGATTAAAAGCAAAATTTCCTAACATTTACACATGTGCCGTTATTTGCAAACATGCCTGAGAATTTACTTAAAACATTCCTGTATTGATGGTTTGCAAAACTTTCACAAACCAGCAAACAAAACACAGCTTTCAAAAGGGTGGAAAGGGTACTTCTCATATTGCAACAATGTAAAAAGCATGGCATCGCCACTAGACCACCTCTGACCAAGAGCTGGGGTGCTCTGGATTCATGAATAAGATCTAATTCAGAAAATGGATTGGGACCGTCGGCTGAAGCTGCCGTTCTTGATAAATTAATGTTTTAAGTAAAACACACAACAACAAACTCCTGCTTCTTGACACTTCACCCCAAACCCTGAGTCCTGGACACTTAGGTAACCACAGTGCGCACATGTCCCAGGCGTCACATGCTGGGGAAAGGGAGCTGCCAGGAGGGACGAGGAGCCTCGGCCAGCTGAGGCCCCAGTGTCACCTCTCAGTGCCAACCGCCCTCCGCCCGGCTGCCTGCGCCCCGAGTCACTGCGAACAGGACCACAGGTCTGTGGAGCCGAGGGCCGCGTCTGCGTGAGAAAAGAACCACCTTTCGCAAAGGTCTGGATCTCGGCTGGGCTAGCAGCTGTGTGAAACTGGGCTCTTTAACAAGAACTCTGCACTAGAGATAAAACACCTTTTTTACTAGTCTGTGCCACAGTGGTTACTGTTGATCTGACTCTCATCACAGAAGAACATCATCAACCTGAACTGGACTGCAACTGGTGAGGTCGCCAAACTTTAGGCTCTGCCACTTTGCCCTCCTAGACCCAGGCCCAGCCCGCCAGGAGTGACTCCAAGCCGGGGCCAGGATCCAAGTACTGCTCAGCCTTTGCTTCTGGTGTCTGATGCAAAAACGGAAGCTTTTATGAGGCATATAAACATAGCTGAACAGGATTCTGGGCAGCGTGACACACGTAAGCACTTAAGTTGGACAGTAAACCTTTGTTCTGCTTCAAAAGTAATTTTGAAAATTATAATAAATGCAAAACAGTAAATCTAAGAATCATGCTTAATTCAGAATTCTCAAACTATTTGTCCTTAGGTAGAAATTTGAAAAAAATTTTCACAATCCTTTATGAATGCTTTTACCATCTGGATAAGAAACATGACTTAGTTAACTACACAAACACTTAAAAATTCATTAGAAAAACCTTAGCAAAATAAAATGAAAGCTGACGGACTCAGAATATCAACTCCTCTCATAAAAGTTTACCAACTGTACAAGTTAAGAAAATTATACAAGCTTTTTGTATTCAGAAAGGACAGCTCAGTCAAGACATATGTACTTGTAAAAATCCTTCAAAGGCTACAGAGAATCTGGAAAAATACAGAATGTATTTCTTGAGCCCAGATAAGAATATGGAAAGACATCATTGATGTCAACAATTTTACATATACAAACCTGACTTGGTTTATTTTTAAACTTCTATATATAAAAAAATCATGCCAGCATAACTTTCAGGATCCAGGAGGGTTTCCTTAGTAACGACACTCACTGCAGATCAAAGAAAGTCTATAAAGACACTGCAGGAAATCAGAGGAACCGGCACCAGACAGATCTGAACTTTTCCCATTGCTCTGTATCAAACCAAGGAAAAATTACCTTGTAGTGAAATTTTATGACATCAGGATAATAAAAAGGTATGCATTTATCTTTAACTTGTTCAAATTTACTAAACTTTTTAAAAAATATCCTTAAAAGGGTCTTTGCCAGTTTTGAAGTAAAAGAACTCATAAAGGCAGAATTATGAAATCTCACTTCTTAAAATCACCAATTACCGTTTTCATGTTTAAACCCTAAGGGAACCCATCAACCCTGAAAATTGCAGTCAAACAGAATCACTCCGAGAAGCCCAACGGCTCAGTCATCTGCACCCTCGAGTTCTTCCGACTTCCCACGCGACACAGCTTCCTGGAAGAGCTCGGCTGAGCCCGGACTCTCCTTCCCGCTGCTGTTCACCCTCCGCTTTTTGGCAGGCCTCTCACTTCTGTCATCAAGGTCCGCCTCGCCCCTTGCTGCCAGGTGTGCGAGCCTGGAGTCAGCGCCCAGGCGCTCAGCCTCGAAGCCGTTGGTGTCTGTCTCCGTGGGCGGCGGCCTCTTGTGCGCTCCCGTGGGCCCGTTGACGTGCGGCCCCTCACCCTTGCCTTCCTCTCTGCTTGCTGCCTCTCCCGGTCCGTTTGAGGACACCCCTAAGTTGGAAGAAAAGTAAAGGACACTGCTGATACCAAGATACCCCATCTGCAAGCACCACGCAGCAGCTGCCGCTGACGGTTTTGCACTGGGAGTGCGACCTCAGCTTCCCCACAGCATGAGGCGCTCACAGGCTCCCTGCAGTCCCTGTCACAGGGAGGGCGCAGAGCCCGGGAGGCAGCACCAGTGGTCTTCACTACGAAGCTTCCGTTTTCTGTTGCCAAGTAAAACCAAGAAGATGCTGTGATTTTATTTGTAATGTAAATTTGTGGGTCACACAGGTCTCTTAAGTGGACTTAAATAATCTGTTGTAATGGCGAAACACGGATGCTGCAGTACCTGACAGTGCTCACTGCAAATTCCAATTTCTCCATCATCAGAAAGTAAACCCATGATTACTGCAGTAAAAGTGAGTCCTAAGAAACACATCCTGTTAGAGCTGCCTGCCAAGGGAATGCAGGAAGCAGCCCCTGGAGAGAATCACATTTTAATTACCCGGAAATAGCTCAAAGGAAGAGCCTTGCTTGAACACACACACACACACACACACACACACACACACACACACACACGTCAAATGCCCACACACACACACACACACACACACACACGTCAAATGCCCCAAGCCACGCGTCCCTGGGGCCCAAGTGCGAGAAGCCTGGAGGGACTGACAGGTGAGAGGTGGCTCTCTTTCATGTCCCCATGGCCGGGGCCGGCGCCTCACCGTTCTGGGCGGCGTCTTCCTTCTCTGACTGGCTGCTGCTGCTGTTGGAGGCCGTGGGTGGCGGGGACGGTGCGCGGCTGGAGGCGGTGCTCTCGCTCTCGTCCAGGAGCCGGTCCATGTAGTCCCTGCAACCACAGTGACAGTGACTGGCCAGTTGGGTTGAGGAGGCCTACATGCCGCTGCACCCACTCAAGCCGGGTCAGCTCATGTGGGTTGCGGGCCCGTCTCTCACTGACCCATCGCGAAGGCCCGGGGAAGCCCCCAACCCTGCAGAGGTCTGTATGAAGAGACAGAGTCGCACCTTTGGGGATAGAAAATATTTCTGAACAGAGGCAGGCTGGGTTTTAAGGTTCCTAAAGCAACATTCAAAAGACAAACGGAGTCTGTTATGAGGACTGTCACCCTTAAAGCTGTCCTCAACACCTGTGTGCTAGTGGCCTTATCTGTGTTTTTTGTTTGTTTTTTGAGAGACAGGTTCTCACTATGTAGTTCAAGCTGGTTTTGAACTCACTATGTAGCCCAGGTCGGCCTCGAACTTCTGACGTTCCTGCCTCAGCCTGAGAGCTGGGATGACAGGTGTGCACCACCACACCTGGCCTGCAGTTCACACTTTAACCTGTGATCACCACTGTCACTTGGGTCACGAGGATGTCACAAATACAAGAATAGGATGTCAACCTCGAGGAGCTCAAATGGCCTGAGGTACAAAACTAACCCTTGGGACAGAAACGCAGACAGTGAGTAAGCACTGTCACCCTGGTGGCGTGAGCTTCAGCCCCAGGAATCGGCCCAGGGCTGCGCTGTCCCTCAGTTATGGATGCGTGAGAACCGTGCAGAGGCAGCGGTGATGGGCACCAAGGCAGCGAGCGGCAGATGCACGGGCCGAGGGAGCAGAGAAAGCCAGGCAGCAGCACGGTCTCCAGTTTCTGAATATGGTAGCGACATTGAGAGGACAACTAACGGCCACGCGCTAAAGAGGGGTGAAATCAGACTGCCTGGCAGAGGAGAAGGGAGAACACGCAGGCCGTCCACGAGGTCGGCGACCACTCGAGTAACTGGGTCACAAACTAGTTTTTACTTCAAGTATAGTATTTCAAAGGCTGAATATTTTATAATGAAATCTTTAACTTGCATATGCCCTCAATTCTTGTAGGCAGAAAACGGAAAATCTGTAGTAGGATCTTGCAAAGACTGTAAACCACCAAAAGAATGAATAAATAAATAAATAAATAAATAAATAAAGCAAGCCAGCCCCATTCTAGTGACAGCTGGCCTGGATACACAGCAGGGAAAGGGGCCTGCTCCTCCCTCTTCCCACTCAGCTTTTGGTATCTGCTGCAGCTGCCACACACCCTGCCTTGCAGCCAGCTGAGTACCGACTGAAACCTCCACAAACTGTGAACTAAATAAACCCTGCCTTCCTTCCTTCTAGGCATTGGGTATTTTGTCTCAGCAATGAGAGAAAAGTAACCAGACACTGCTTTTTACAGATGAAAAAGGATGATCTCAGTTAAACAAAGCAGGGTTTCCACAAGACCCACGCGGGACTCCGCTGAGGCCCTCGGGAGAAAGAAGGGCCCACCCTGGCCCAGGAGAAGCCATGTGTGTCCACTGTAGACCGCTGCATGCTGGGACCACTAACTCCACAGCCTGGAGCAGGCAGCCTGGGCTCCTCTGAACTGGGGTTCTTCAGCCACAGGAGAGCTGACCTCATGAGGAATCAGCAAATGTAGCAGAGAGGTCCCTGAGAATGAGGGTATCAGGCCCCCCCCGCCCCGCCAACTGCCCAGCACGAGCCCACTGCTCTTCCGGGTGAGTGGGCCATGCTGGGGCAGAACGGCCACAGGCGCTCGCTGCTGAGGGCGATGTGGACTGGGTGAGAAGGAGAGAAGCTGGCACTACTCCCTTCCACACAGAAGGGCTTGCAGATGCACTGTGCAGCCTGGGTAGCTGTGTCTGATTCTGCATTGTCATGCTTTAAAATCCCCAACAAAAACTCAGCGACTTTCCAAACACTAAGTGCCGACGCAAAGCAAGCGTGCTGTCCTGCCTGCCACACTACCGAGATCAGCTCTGCGTGGGAGGGCGAGGCCGACTCTGCTCCGCTGCTCCTCCCACTTGGCGCTTGTGTGTGGGAGCATGATTCTCCCCGGAAGCGGGTAGGAAGATGTCTGTCTCCAAGTCCCTGTGCCCAGCAGCAGCACAGCTGGGAGCCTGAGATGCACAAGCACCCAGAAGGGGGTGCGCAGCACCCCCCCCCCCCAGGCTCGAGGACAATGCTGTAAAGCTACCACCAGCACAGGGACAGAAGCAGCCCATAGAGACCACGAGTTGCTACTCCTCCCTACACCAAAGTAGCAGATCAGCAGGGGAGAGAATGCTTCGGTCCATCCAAAGCCAAAGGGGACTGGGGAAGGGGAGTGCGGGGATGGGCGAGGCACAGAGCGGCCGCAGGGACGGTGGGAGCTGGGCTGCAGGTGGCAACTGTTAGGGAAGGGCAGCTACCCCAGCACGCTCCTCCCTCCAGAAGTCTACAGAGAAGATGCAATCTGACCCCCTTTACAGTATTTCTGTGCTTTTTATCTTTTTAGAGCTGTATTCAAATCTTATTTTGGTTCCTGGGATCAAACTAGATTGGACGAGGAAAAGCAATCCTGATTTCCCTACACTGCAGGCCTCCTAGCCACATGGCTGTGCAGTCTTAGAAAAGTCGCCTCCTTCCCCTTCCCAGCGTTTTCAAGCTGGTAACTAGACAGACTGTGCTCTGACCCACTTCTTCTAGGGACCCTACTGAGAACACTTTAAATCCTGCTTTACTATGCTGATGCCTCAGGTAACATAAACTGTAGTTTACACCCAACACCAAATTCGGAACATCTATGAAGAAATGCAATAATGATAAACGTATGTGAACTGTATTACTAACCAAGATTCTAAAAATCACAGTTCTCTTAAAGAAAGTTACCATAGCTCTTTAGTAATAAAACCCACAGCTCTAAAGGGGGGAAAAACCAACTCACGTTACACCAGGATGAAGATTGTATTTCTTTTTTCCAAATCGTGTTTGCTGAGCAAAGAAATCGTAGCGTTCAGACTTTTTCCACATATAATAGAATGCTACACACTCCCCAACTGACCTTGTTCGGACCTATAAAACAAAAATGCTGTTTTTACCAATCACTTCTTCCTCACTGGAGCGACCGCATGAAAAACTTCCGAAGTCTGAAAAGAAACGGGCCGCGCCTTTGCCAATGCCAGCTGGCGTGGGCACAGCTCCTCCCACCGAGTGGCAAGGAGGCACAGCCCTGGGCTTTCCGGTTCTCCTCTGCTTTACTGGATGTACGGTGCATCCTCACCAGAAGCATCTCACACAGCACCCAGGGCACCCCCTTGGAGGCCCCTTCCTGAAGGTTCTCCCAGTAGCCCCCACCGCCGTCAGACGTGCTCGGGAATCCCTAGGCCCGCAGGCTGTGGTGCGCACGGCCATGGGTGCTTGGTGCTGCCCCACTAGCCCAGGGAGGAGACCCCTTTGTCCACTGGAGAACTGAGGTATATAAATCAAATGCTCAGAGTTTGACAGAAAAAAAGATGCCAGCAGCAGTTTTCTGGATGTGAGATCACAGTACTGTAACAAATTTGGATGCTGAGGCAGGAAAACTGTGGCCGAGCTGTCCCGCCCAGCACGCAGGCGTCCACGCGGTGCGCTTCTCCACTACTTGCACTTTACCACCGCAACCCATTTTGCTTTGAGACTGGAAATAACTGGGGATTATAAAAAAAAATCTTCTCATGCTCTTTTTGACTTTCTGTAGAATCTCATTTCTATACAGGTTTAACCAAATAAACTTTACTATGCTGAAAGGAAAAAGAAACCTGTTTTGGCACATGCAAAGTTAGCATTTCAGGAAACCTACAATAAAAAAACCTCCTGTACAGAACTTAAGGTTAAAATCTGAATTTTAACTCCAAGTGTAAACTTCCAATTCCTTGATGTCCTGAGACGCTTCTCTCCCCAGGGACTGTTCTTCCACCCTTTGTCTACCACAGCCTTTAGCCTGAGTCTGTGCAGGTCAGACGCTGTGCACCGGGAATGCTGAAGACCGCCCTCCAGATACTGTTTACAAGCAGGCCGGTGTGGGCTTAGTAAGATCTGCTGCCTCACACCTGAGTTCTTAGGGCGCAGAAAGAAGCAGGGTTGCTGCTGCTTCAGATCAGACCAGCTAGCACCTGGGGTGCTCTCCACCGGGACCCAGCCCGGTCAGGTCAGTGGCAGTGACCTCAGCAAGAATGCCAACGCCAGGAAAATCTTATAAAAATCAGAAACATAAATAGCCAGCTGTCAGCATCAAAGAGCCTTTCCCAGTGTGGACATTATGCGATGACTTGGACACCCGAGGGCATACATTTCAGCAGCAATTATATGGTCCTCCATGTTATCCTAAATGCTAAGACGTAACATTTCTCTGTATTAGTTATATCCAATATTGATTACCAAAATGCAAAAAGATAATTAAGACCAAATTAGTTAATGTATGGAAAAGTTAAGAAAAATGAACTCGCAAGATGTGGGTAACTCTTACCTGGTAAGCAGGAATCACACAAAGTACATGCTGAACGGACCCCATCCAGCCAAAGCGGGGTGGGGGCGCATCTTGGGGGGGCACCCAGGGCCTGAGTGGGGGGCTGGCAGCAGAGCTTTTGCCTAACAGAGCTAAGGCCCTGGGCTCAGTTCACAGCACCACAAAACAAAAGTAAACAGAAGCAATGGGGCTGGGGTGAAAGACCATTTCTTTTTCTTTTTTTTTTTTGTACTGGGGAATTGAACTCACAACCTTGTGCTTGCCAGGCAGGCAATTAAATCCCTGGCCTGCGAAAGACTTCAATACAGCTCCCCATAAGCTGCCCGCAACACTGCAAAGCTGTCTTTAGGCAAACACAGGACACCCAAGCTTCTTGTGTTTGTTCAAGAAAAACAATGCAACCTTAAAAGCCTAGGAATTAACTTCCTGTATTTAAGCTCTGAGAGCTGCTATTAAGATCCACCTGAATTTAGTTCTAAGAATTAAAAAACAATCTGCAGGTAATCAGGGAGTTCTCTGGGGACAAGCACTGTATGACTGACATTATCAATATGGAAAGACCTGATCACCCTAAAGAGCATTCTAAATTTATGACAAATGCAGCAACTCCTAACAAAACCAACCTACTGTGCCTCCGGGAAGCTGGTTTGGACTTTGATAACAGGTTTTCAAGCCCGCACTCCCAGCCAGCAAGGGAAGCAGCAGGGGGACTGCAGGCTTGAGCCCAGCACGGGCAACACAGAGCAGACGCTGTCCCACAGGAGCTCTCCCGGGGTGCTGGGGACTTCAGGGTTCAAGCCCAGGGCTTCAAAAACAAACAAACCAATGTGTCTTACATTGTTTTAATCATAACCTCATGCTGAAAATCCTTTAAAATTTCAAACTTAAAGATTCTCCCTAAAATATCTGTCACAGACAGAAAACGGCATTAAGTATTGTATCACACACACAAACTGCAACCCAAGGCTGACTAACAGACTGGAAATTACACTGTCACTTTGTTCGCGCCAGTGGGGACTGAACCAAGGGCTTTTGTGATGAGCTATATTCACAACCCTTTTCAATTTTTCCTTTTGAGACATGGTCTCACTAAGTCACAAAGCTGCCCAGACTAGGCTAGAACTGGCCATCCTCCTGCCTCAGCCTCGCAAAGTGCTGGGATGATTGGCCTGCACCAGCACACCTGGAGTCCGCCGAGCCCTGAAACATTGTAATACGATGCGGTGAGCACAGCAAATTTATGTCAGGAAGCCCAGCTATGTTTCCTGTAATAATTAGCTATGTGCCGAGGATTATAATATTCTTATAGAAACTTTAACATTAGAAAATACAGCAGATAAAGACATTAGTTTGGGTTAAACTTTCCATAAAATGAACACAAATTATTACTTACTTTGTTAGCCTGAATCAAATGAAAATCTTTGCCATAGGCCTTCAGTCCTTGTTCAAAATTTCTGCATTCTTCCTCTGTCCAAACAGACAATTCCTCTGACAAAGCGAGGGGAGATACTGTTAGGCAATATTTCCCTAATGCTGCACATAACAAACGAAACTGCAAATAAAACTGTGACTTTCTGGTAAGGAATGAGGGAAATATTGCACTTTGAACAGTAACACTCATCACTGCAGAAGATAAAGCGACGAGAAATCCTCAGTTCATAAAACGCTAACGCACTGGTCCCTGCCCCGGCCTGCACTGGGCCACCTCTTCCTGGTTTGTCACTACACTGCCCCTTTCAATTCTTGGCGTTTTCTCCACGCTGTCCTACCGCAGACGTACTGTACGGCGCCCGCACGCCTGGCAGGACTCGCTGCTTCCTCCCTCATACCCCTCATCTTCTAGCTCCCAAGAAAATGTCACTTTGTTCCAGAAGCCTCTCCGCCCCAGCTGCAGCAGCTCCGTGGGAGGGGAGGAGGGAGACGGGTGGGATCTGGGTGGGAGCTGCTCTGTGGCTCGCTCCCTCCTGGGCCTGACAGCCTGGAGGCAGGGCCCGGGGCACGCTGAGGCCCTCAGAGCCGGGCGGCCTCCAAGCTGCTGCTGAGCTAATCAAACGCTCAGGCTGCGCGCGCGTGAGGTGGGTCGGGAGCCGGCTTCGTTAGTTACCGAGGGACTGGCCTCGCTGCTGCTAGAGCTCACAACTGTACAGGGAGGGGACGGCCGTCAGGTCACGTGGCTCCCGGGCACCCCGGGACTGTTACGGGAGTATCATTTATTTCCCAAAAAGAAAGGACAGCCTTAATCCCACTGCTCACCAGGCCTTGCAGGACCCCTGATGTTCTGCAAATACTCAGTAACTAGGCCCAGGACGTGCGGTTTACATTAAACTTAAGAGCTTCATGTTTATATTTCTGCCCAGTCATGAAAACATACGGAAGCTGAACAGCTGCGCTTACCTCGGGCCGCTTTCACATTAAACCGAAGCCGCCTCAGTGCTTCTTCCGTATCAAAACTGCACTTAACCAGCTCGTACAGCGCCTAGAAAACAAGAGGCTCTGTGAGAGACGGTCTGCGCAGCCCCTCCGCGCCCAGCCCAGGCGTCTCCCAGGATCTAGCATTTGTTTCCATTATTTGGGGCATGGGAAGAGGGGGAGCAGAGTAATTATAGTGAGCATAACACAGAAATGCCAAGGAGATGCATCAATGCGCCGAGTATTAACGCTCTCCAGACAGGCGGCCGGCAGGGCAGGGCAGGGCAGAGCTGCAGGCGCCCCAGCTGGGCGGCCACAACGGCCGGAGACCCTGGAAGTAAACTACACACGTGAACGTTCAGTGCTCTCTCTGTGAATTTCAGAGATCCCTACCACCATTTAAGCAAATCATGGTTTAAGAAAAACCATGCCAGCAGGGTCTAAGATGCTGGCATGTCACACTCACAGCAGGTGCTGGTCCCCACACACACAGTGACACTGCCCCCAGGAGTGTCACAGCTGGGACTGCTGCCGAGGAGAAGTCGAGCGCGCACCTGCTCGCTGTCCTTGGTGTGTGAGCCCTCAGGGATGGCCTCCACGCCCTTCTCTTCGCCTGTCCTTCTGGACGCGTCCTTCAGAAACACGACGACTCTGTCTTCCGGCAGGTACTCGGGGTCCCACAGGAGCTGGTCGTCGTTCTCGTACACTGTGAGACGGAACTCAGAGTTGGTCCACACTGCGGGCCCCGCCAGGGTCGGCGCACCGGGCACCCATCCTGACTCTCATCAGCCTGTGTCCATGCTGCTCGGAGATGTGATCCTAATTCTAACGTTTAAGTCCTATCACCGTTTCTAGCACAGTCAGGAGCGAAGCCTAAACCTTACCTCTGTTTAAAAAGCTAAGAGGAGGATGGTGGGACTGGAACCACCGAACCAGACGGGGGGGTCCAGTGGGAAACCGCCCAAGACACCCAACCCCAAGAGTGGGTCCCAAGGACAGCTCCGGGGACGGCACAGGCCCCAGCGGCTGGGCAGGGGACACTCTGGAGGCGCTGCCATGCCTCGGGCACTGGGAGAGAGGCTGCACTGGCCAAGACTGAGGAGCAAAGGGTAAGCAGAGAAACTAAGCAGAAAAATGCTCTTCAATGGTCTGGTCGCAGGGTAGAGACACAGAATGCTTAGTACTTCTGATTTCAAAGCCTAGAGAAAAGGACTGAATGCCCCAGGAAGGAACCTGCCTGAGCAAACTGGAGAGACAAAGGCTGAGCCCGCTCTCCAAGCCAGCTATGTGTGTGGCGCAGGGAATGTGCGGTGAACACAACCCACCCGCCCTGCGTGTACGCTGCTGCTGTTGCTGCTGCACCACTGTCCCCCCCATGGACCTCGGCAAACATGTCCCTTTGCAGCCTGCAGGTGGAACTCTAGGCAGCCTTAAATGGGAAGGCCAGGAGTACGCAGCACAGCGAGTCTGTGCCTACAGCCCCTCTGCCTGCTCTCTGGGAAGAGCAGACCCCGTGCTGTGGGCAGGAGTCCGGCTGCTCTCCACAGTCCACCACACCTCAGATGCCCTTCACCAGAGGGCGCCACAGGACAACCCAGACTGCAGGGCGCAACCCGCCTGCCCCTCAGCAGCAATGCCTACACTTCACCCCACACAGCTGATGCTCAGATGACAGTGGTTCACGTGGCCAAGGGGCCTACACCATGCTGCCTTAGTGGTTTCTGACACAGACGGAATTATTTTTACACATTATGTTTATACATTAAAAAGTAACTTCTGATTATAATCTAAACAGACAAGTTATTTTTAACTGAAGGTCTATTATAGAATGAGCAAAACATCAAAAGGATCAAAAATTCAGAACTCCAGTATTGTGATCAAGCACACCACAACCGAAGGAGAAACAATGCCCACGTAGAATGCAAAGAGTTCCCCCGTACTAAAAACAAAACTCTGTGTAGCAGCAACAGAAAATGACAGAAACTCACTCCTAGCAATTACACTAAGTGACATAAGGGTGCCCTCAGTCACCAACATGGAATACCGCCCTGTGAGCGATGTCACTCTGAACCGACACACATGAGCAACTCTCAAAGGCCGAGCCCACATGCACTTTGGCATCACCGGGTGACAGCCTGCATGCAACTGCAAGTGCAGAGCAGAGCAAGCAGGCATGCGACATCAAGGGCAGGCTGGCTGGTACTGGCCACTAACCTGGCCAGCCTGGAATGGACCCTAGGGAGCCTGACGGTGGTGGCTCGTGGGTCGGCATTTAGGTAGTAAGCTGTGCCCAGGTCTCACGTCAGCCACGACCCAGAAGGCAACGAGGGAATCAGCAAAAAGAAGGAGGGGGAGGTTACGCATCCCCGAGAGAAAAATGCCCCTGACAAAGGAAGCCAAGACCACCAGGGGGCTCAGGAACTCATCTCCCGGTGAACACACACGTACTCACCAGTGGGCTGCCAGCTTACTGGAGGAAGTACTAACCCCCCCAAACCTAAAACCCAGGTAAGAATATCCAACTAAAGATGTCCACGCTGTGCTACAATAATGAGGTTCACAACCGAAACCCCCAGCTGCCGTATTCTCTGTGAGCAGTGAATGTGGCTTCCAGTCCTGCTGCTTCTCCCCATCTGTGGGCTGCCAAGCACCCAACAGCGAAACCCGAACACACCACAGCCTGAAACCAGGAGCGCTTCCGTCCCAGCCTACGCTCCTCCTGGGCCAGAGCCAGAGCAGTGCCCAATGGCACAGGCCTGCGGTCCCAGCTAAGCAGGAGGCAGCAGCAAAGGGCCACTGAGTCTGGGAAACACAGACCCTGCCTTAGAAACAGGCAACATGGTATGAAAGAGCATCTGCTACACGCTATGTGAGGAACAACTTCCACAGTCCCTCACCGCCCACCGCGGCTTCACTCCCAGCCACCTAAACTGTGTGTCGTGCGAGGGTGAAACCCTGACTGAGGACACAGTGAGTGGTTCTCTCCCCTGCTTCCTGATCTACCTTCCCATGTGATTCTCAGTGGATCCAGCTGAGTTTCCGGCCCCCACACTGACACTCTGGAGGGTGATTCTCAGTGCGCAGCGCTGTCCTGTGACTGCAAGCTGCTCGCCAGAGGCCTTCTTACTCTACAGGAACTGGCGTGGACCTGCGTCAGCACACAGAACCACAGCTGCCCTGTGAAACACGATGTGTTCCACCTGCCATTTGGGGCCAGGTGGGGCTGACACTGCCCCCAACAGACAGGACACACTGAGCCCAGGCAAACCAGACTGTTCACTGGTCTCTGCTCAGTGACTTCTCACCACCAGGCACGTGGGTTCTGTCTAGAACTGCTGCTGCAGCTTGGGGGAAAGGAAACGCTCGCTTCTGCTGGTCCTGTAGCTACAGTGACTGCTGGAAGGGCCTGACAAGCACTCCGAGGCTGCTGCAGCTGTCTGAAAATAACCGAAGGTGGGGAGGAACAGTTGCATCCTGAGAGCCCCTGAATCCAGCTATATGGACACATTTCCAGCAGAGCCACCCATGAATGCCTTCCTGCCTAAGCCAACCGAACGGGTTCTGTCATCTGCACAGAAGACGGCATCTGAGCACCTGCCCAGGCTGCCAGCAGCTGCGGTCCAGCGCTGCTTGCCGCACACTCTGTGCCCACCGGGACTGCCAGGTGCAGGGCTACCATGCAGGCAGGACAGCTGCTGAGTGAGAGGCGCAGCGGCTGGGGCTTCACAGAGAAGGTGACGTCGTCTCCAGGGCCAAGTACTTCTGCCTCTGCCAGCAGTTCTGTTAGCACCAGTCTGTGCCTAGTTACGAACTCCGGCATCCACTGCTTCACTCAGGTCCTCTGTGCTGAGAACCAGCTCACACGAATGAGGCCTCAAAGATGAGCAGCAAATACAGCGGACTTCGGAACCTGTGTGGGTCATGCATCTGTGTGCTTAGCCAAATGCACACAGAAAATACTCAGAAAAAACTCTGCCTGTACTGAAGCCATGCCGACTTTTCCTTACCAGCCCACAAGTAGCACCGTGACCCACTAGTCCCAGAGTCTCGGGGCAACACTGTGAGAAGCAACTGGGGCATGAGCTGCAGCACACGGGCAGCGTGAGGAGGTGTGTACGGCTGAGCCACTATGCCGGGAGAGGCGGACAGCACACCCCGCCCGCGAAGCTGAGCCCAGCCCTGAGGCCAGGAGGGGACCCTGTACACAGTGCAGAGGGCTGATGAGAAGGCGTGGCCAAGGGCATCCTGCACACCAGGCAGGCACAGGTGTGACCGTGACTGACACATCGCAGCTGCTCACATCTGCAGCCACAGGACAGGGAGGAGGACTAGAATCTGATGGCAGGTGCGGGAAAGAGCAACCAGAGGAGAGAGGGGCACCTGCCTGTGTCCCACTGGATGAGACTTGCTGAGTGCAAAGGAGAATGTGGGCCCACTTGTGAAACCATTCCCACTAACACAGACACCTAAGCTGGGTTACTTCTGTCACACAGGGTACGTTTACCAACGGGACAGAAAACACCATGTGAAATGTTTCCCATAAGCGGTTTACTTAGCACTATGTTTTTGACAGATTTTATTTCTACCAGTAGTATGACTTATATAATGGTTTGCTTAATTCCTAACAAGAGTCTAAATTTCCTCAAGTTTACAACAGAGCAAAAGCCCTCTACGACAGGAACTCCCTCAAAGCAACCTCATTCTTCTAAGGTCTATGATCGTCTTTACACAATCCAACAGACCCAAATTTTCAAAATTCAAAAGCTTCATAAATCACATCTTTGTTGAAAAAGACTAGGTATCACTACTTTTTAAAATCACGTGGAAATTGCTAACATCAATTAAACCAGAATTAGAAGCATTTTTAAAATCAGAGATTGTAACCATTCATTTACTGTGATGTGTGTGTGTGTGTATGTATATATATATATATGTATATATATGTATATATATGAAAACCTGTATACTGGAAATTGAACTCAGGACCTTGTGCTTGCCAAGCAGGCACTGGGCTGCTGTATCCTCGGTCCTGATAATAAATATTGAAAGTGAACTATATGGAGAGATCACTTAAACTATCTTTAGCCATAATACTAACTTGAAGTGTTTCCTCCCATCTACTAAATACAAAACTTTCAAAGGTGGCACTACTATCTTTCTCAGCTAAAACTGAAAAGAAACTCATAAGGAACAACAAAATAAAGGCCTGTTTTTTTTATTCCTTCATTTATCTGCAGAATGAATGTGTGCTATTACATGTAGGGAAGCATAACAGTATTCTATCACCTGTAAACAAGGCATATTTAAATCTCAACTGCCAATGGCTCATTTATTTCTGTCTGCAAAACCTGACAACAGAACACATGCAGAGAATTTTAGTGTAAAACCAAGTCACAGCCCCTTGGTGTCCGCACTGCTCCTGGCTGCTACAGGAATCAACAGCACGAGCCGTGAACCACTGAAGCGGTGTGTGAGCAGTTTTGTTGGGGCAGCTGACTGGCCTGTGGGCCTCTGGCTGCCAATGCCCGGCTGCCCGGCCGCCCGGCCTGAGCGCTGAGCCCTGCACCCCACAGCGGCCCCAGCCTGGCCGGCACCAGAGGCCCTATGTGTGCACAGAGCTGGGGTGCAGGGAAGAGCACGAGGTGGAAGGACACAGGCCCTGTCTGCATGAGGCCACACACATGGGAACTCTGTGAAGACACACACCGCACTCTTTCTGGAACCTACCTAACAGGAACAATCTGAAACTGGTTGTTTTAAAAATCCTCAACAACTTTTTAGTAATGAAAGTACAACTTACTGTACAACTACATTTAGATAAAAATGACAAAAATCATGTATAGTTTAACTATACATGTGGTATTCCAAATTGCAAAAGTGTGAACTATGCTCTTTTGTAGCGCTCAGTTTAAAAAAGTAAGCATATCAGTTGTTCAGATCCAGTTTGTTTTTAAAACTATTACAAATAGCCATAAAATAACTTACTTTTAAAAACTAAATTATAAAGGGTAGAGAAGGATCAAGTTAGAACTTTTAAAATATAGGAAAAGCTTTGTCTGTCTGGTCTTCTCCTCTCTTCTGAGACCGGGCCTGGCTATGCAGTGCAGGCTGGCCTTAAACTTGCTTATGTAGCCCAGGCCAGCTTTGAACTCACAGTGATCCTCTCGCCTAAGCCTCCCAAGTGCTGGGATGAGCAGTGTGTGCCACCATGCCTGACTTTGAAAAAGTTTTCAACTTTTTTTTTTTTGGTGCTGGGGATCGAACTCATGACCGCGCACTTGCAAGGCAGGGTTTATGCCGCTGAGCTAAATCCCCAGCCCCCCGAAAAAGTTTTAAAAGAAATGGCTGAGATGTTTTAAACCACTTAAATGCAGAGTAGCATTTTTTCTTTTTTAGGCTTACATGGAGAATAGTGAAAACTAGAAAACATAGTTCTTATCACACAGGGTCCTTTCTCATAAGCTAAAGGGGTTATTTCCTAGGCTGTCACGTTCTTAACACCGCTCACACGAAGTACCAGTCCATCACTTCTGAAAACCCCCAGCAGCTCCCCCAGACCAACTCACCCTTCTCATTTTCTTTGTATCTACACATGCCGACTGGAATCTCTGCTTGAAACATGGAGCCCACCATAATCTCCTGTTTAGAGAACACAGAACATTAATAGACTTAGTGACGTCTTACATTCTCTCTACTTTCTCGGTCATACAGCAGATGCAGGGTTCGGAATGCAGCTCACCAGCCAGCCAAGCGCAAGGTCCTGAGTCCAAGCCCCAATACCAAAACAAAATCAAAAAGATATGAACAGAGGAGTATGGTAAGGATGACTGGATGAAACTATCCCTAGGAAAATGATGGGAAAAGCAATGCAGACGGTGAAAATACACTTTACTTCAAGACAGACTGATGACACAGCTGGACAACCCAGAACAACCTGGAAATCTGAAGGTGGGCTCCACCCTCCAGCAGCAGCAGGGCCTTAGGAACTCAGGATGGGGCTCAGCCTCCCATGCATGGCCACTCTGACAGACACTCAAGTCTCCAAACAGCACTTCCAGGTAAGAGAATAATGCAAGGGTTTCCTTAAGCCCAGGAGGGACCAAAGGACCAAGCAGCTTAGCACCTGATTTTCATTAAACCCACAGAAAATGAGAATGCATGCCTCATAAAACATTAAATTTTACTCCAGGACATCTGGTGATCAAATGTCTATCATCAGAGTAGGTGAAACTGGCCCCTGAGGAAGCCACCAGAGGTCCCAGCAGTGGGTCCCACAGCCACAGGACACACAGCTCGCAGCCCCTCCTGTAGGAGGAACTGGAGGAGCCAACCTTCCGCCAAGGACGGCACTGACTCTTCAGGTCAGGGTGTCCTGGCTGTTATGTCACCCTGACAAGGAAGATCTCACTTAACAACTACAACCTCAAAGATCTGCTCTATGTACACAAAAGTTATTAGTGGGCCTGCATAAGACAACCAGCCTCTCTCATCATCAGTCTCCGGAGAGTATTGTGCACAATACATTTCTCCACAAAGTGTATGTCTTCCTCTATGGGAAGGGTCCCCTTTATCACTTCCTATGCCCCTTTTAACTTTATCTACCTGTGAAGAGGAGCCAAGTCATTTACCCTACTGGGGATGTCTGCAAGTATCAGTGCTTGGACTTTCAGATCAGTGACATTATGGGGTATGGACAGGATATACATGTTCTCCAAGTGATTCCAACGTGAAGCAAGAGGTTAGAAGTCCTGACTGCTGTAAGGTAAGGTACTTCCTCCTTTTACTGAGCTCATCTGTTGATTCCTCCCGCAGTGTATGAAACAGAAGGAAGACGGCATTTAAGGTCATTATTACCAGGTCATTATGTATTACACCTTGTATATAATTTTCATTTACTCTTCACACCCCATAGACTGACATTATTATTCCCAAATTATATGTGAAAAGGTGAATCTTAAAAGCATTTTCTTGGGAACACACAGTAAATTCCATGGCTACTATTATTATTTTTGTACAAGGGATCGCACTCATGACCGTGCACTTGCCAGGCAGGCACTTGTGCTCCTGAGCTAAACCCCTGGCCCTCCATGGCTACTGCTTAACTCAGGGTTTACTTAAAAGTTCTTTCCTCCACCTTAGTTTTTATGAAAATCCAATTTCATCTTATACAACTTCAAAAATTAAATCTTGAATCTTCATAATTCTGTATCCAGCAAGATTGCACTGAAAAAAAGCAATCTGGACATCTGATGAACCACACCCTACCACACAGCTCTCCTGAGAAGGGGCCTCTCTTCCCCAGCCGCCAAGGCTTCCTCTCCCCCGTTTCTTCACCATTTAACGAGAAAAAGCACTGAACACTCCAGAAACAAAAGCAATTAACACATGCTGGAGAAAGGCGTGTCTAGAACTTGAATGTGTGCGGGAAACCTGCCATTTTATAGGGCTCCAAAGCCTTCTCTTCCTTTTCTCCTCTTACTTTGTACGTGATGTAGGAATCTGATTAACAACGGAACCAAGTAACTCCTTGCAGGTCACATAAACAGGAAGGCACTTTTCTGATCCTGTTCTTTGTCTTTAGTCCCACTGCTCACTCACATGGAGCTTAAATGTACTGCCTCAGGGCTGATGGTTCCCATCCCACTCTGGCCACACGCGTTGCGCTCCCTAACTCCTGTGTGTCTCGTGGGTCTCACGTAACATGACACTAACAGTGCAATTTAACTTCTGTGAAGGGTGTCCGTATACACAGCACAGCACAACTCCTGGGGAAGTGGGGCTCTGTTCCCTCACAGCCACAAAAAATGAGGGTTCAGGCCCTTTCCCAACGAGAGCCTGTCAGACCCTGGCACAGAGGGTTAGAAGGTCCAAGCCCCACACTGCTACAAGTGGACATGGCGCATGTCCAAGCCCTACTCCTCGGCAGGGCCAGACTCCAGCCGAGACCTGGAATTCTCAGGGGGCCCAATCTAAGCACACGTGAGTCATCTAGTTCTTCTTAGAGAAGAAACTGTAAATATGAGATGTTCTTTTACTTCATCAGCAAGGCTGTCAGCTTGTTTAAGTTTGCCCCATGCATTCTGAACCAGACGACATTAGCCATGTGAAAGCACACAGGGGCATACCCACTGCCCCCCAAAATCTGAGGGCCCAATAGTGTTAACTAATTTAACAATTAAATGAACTTTTAAAAAAGTACAGAAGTCCACTAATTTGATGTTCTGTGTTACTGTGCTTTCAAAGTAATGACTACTTATGCACTAAATTTATAAACAGATCCAGGAAGAGGAGGGACATAAAACACTTGCATGGGTTTGTTTTTAAAACAGAATGAATTAGCAATCATCTCTTAGCAGGCATGTCAGTTCTTTTACATGAATGGTTTTAACCAAGTCTGCATAAATCCTGACGTATGTTCCTCAGAGGTCAACACCTTCACAACTTAAGATTAATGCTTTAGCTATCTGGTTAACTATGTGATGCTGTTTAATTTTATAAATAAAAGCTAATGCAATTGTGTATAGCTACAGAGCAGCTCAAACTGTCTCTCTACACAGAGAAGACTTGTCAGTTACAACTGTCAACATTAAATTTAATATTGAGTTTTGCTTTATAAAAAACCTGCCATCTAAACTATCAAAACTTACTGAACAGACATCGAGGGCGCCCCAACTGTTTTCAAACTGGACATACTAAAACCAAATGAGAAACTTTTGGCAGAGCAGCAAAAGTCTCACTTCGCACCCACTTAACGAGCTCAGAGGCCTGGCTGTCGGCATGGGTCTGGGCACCAACCCGGAACCAGAGCCCCGCTCTTCCCGTCCTGTTGTTTCACTTGGTAAAAGAGAAACGCACCTCTCATCTAGGTGTGTCGAGGAGAAATCTGAGCATTTACCAAACACTTAAATGTCATCAAAGAGCTTACACATCAATTTTATCAATATACATGAGAATAAATACATCTGGTTTCTTAAATATTAATTTATCTGTTTTGGAGCAGTAAGTTCTAACTACCTTTTTCCAGTCTTCCGATGGAATATAATCTTCATCTTCTTCAGATTCTTCTTCTATTTCACTGTCTAAAATAAATAACAATATTATACAATAATTGCTTATTCTGTCCGCACTTACGTCTTTATATTATTTTTAAATCTATCATCAAATATTTATCAAGCTTAGGAGCATGTGCTGATTCAGACAAAGATATTTCAAACCAAATAATACTTTATCACTTCAAAAAAAAAAAAAAATCAAGGGGCCAGGTGCAGAGGTGCAAGCCTGTTACCCCAGCACTCATAGGCCTAGGCAGGAGGATCGCTGTGAATTGGGAGGCCCACTGAGGCTATGAAGTGAGTTCAAGGCCAGCCTGAACCATATAGTGAAATCTGCCTCCAAAAAGAACTCCCTGCCAAAAATCAAAGGAATGAGTAAAAAAATCATAAATTTTCTTGAAATCTGTATTTTCAGGAAATGATTTCCTATAAAAACTCAGGAAATGTGGAGTTGAGACATTTTCCAGACCTCAGTCTGGTACCAAAGCGGGGTGACAGCTCAGTGACACGATTTTGATTCAGCTAACCCATGAGGGTCTGGTTTCTGAGAAGTGCCCCTCGAACCCTGAACCCCACGGCTGCTAGTGCCATCTTGGGGAGTGGAGCCTGGAAATGGAGGCTGCGTTCTGGAGACATCAACTTTCTAAGCAGTAAGCTGCTGTGTTAATGCTTTCACGGGAAGGGGAAATACGAAAACTGCCAGAGCTGTCACACAGAGGCCAAGTGGCCACGTGCACAAGCCTACTGTGGGAAAGCCAGTCGGCAGCAGGCGCATGCTCCCACAAGCTTGGCCTGGAGACAGCAGGCAGAAGTGGGGATGCCCATCCCGAAAGGCGGGGCCCCAGGCACGGCAGCCTGGTGTCTTCAGTCTCTAGCAGTAGATCTACCTCTGTCCAGCTAAAGGAACCAAGCTGTATACTTTCCACAGCCAAAATTTACACCATGACTCCTGGTCACCAATCCTGCCTGGCACTGGCACACTTTCTCTTGAACCAGATCTTTGGTCAGAACTCACAGTGCTTCTCATACAAAAATTGTAATTTGCTTCCCAACTAACTGAGCAGTCACTCACCCCCGGTGCCAGGCATGCTTAAATGGCTATCACCTTACTATGTCTCATGAGTTACGTCCCTTCAAGTGCTTTTCTTCAAATACAGAAATTCAGGTCACCAATGTAATAATACCAAGCCAGCTGTTCTTAGCAAGCAGTCATCTTCCAGACTGACTTGGAAGAAACAGGCAGGCAGAGCAAGTGATCATGCACACAGAAGTCCCTGCCTCAAGAGTGACTGCTTCGGACCCAAGAGCACAAGGCTGCTGATGGCAAGCGCTGTGGGCACAGCCATGCCTGTGGGATCCTGCCTCAGTCTACTCCACACCGCACTGTACGATGGGGGTCTTGGGTGATTATGTCGCTAAAGATGTCACAGCCATCTGGGTCTGTGCATATGTATTCTAGGGCTGTGATGTGAACCTTTTAGGTCCAAGTGCCAAAATGTGACAAAAACCCACTTATTTATTGCAAAGCACCAACACTACCATTTAGCCTGAACACTGAGGTTTTAGCGTCGAGAAAAACAGACTCCCCAGTAACATCTTTTGTCTTAAAACACGTGTGGCATAGGGTCAACCACCATTCTAGCACATCCAAACGACCAAGAAACTGCCGAATGATACAATTTCTAAGACACATCACTCTGAGTGAACATGGCAACACCTCAGAAGGCTAAGAGGCAAAGTAAAGCAGAAAATGGAAACGGAGCTGGAGCCAGGCAGCACCCGATTGCTGTGGGGCCCTGGTCCCCTCAACTAATAACCTGCAAGGAGCCCATCTACCCCTGGAAGAACTTCAGAGTAAATGAATTCAAGACAGGCAGCGATACATGCATTAGAATGTTAGCTAACACAGAAAGCATAAAATCTTTATTGTAACTCTAGCAGTAACACTTACTTGTATCAAAATATTTACACCTGCGTGGGCGGATCATTTCCTGCGCGTCCTGAGCAGCAGCAGACTGCGATGGGTCACCATTGGAAGACTGCGTTTCATCCTCCTGACCTGAGGAGTCCTTTATGTTCTCTTCCTACCAGACAATGAATGACACTTATTTAAAGGGTGCAAAGAAGGCTGCTGCAGACAGAAGGGCGGGGTCCACATGCTGTGCCACTATCCCCAAGGGCTGAGGTGGATGCCACACAGGGCCCTTTGGCTCTTGGAACAGGAAACATGACATTAATGAAAGAACAGGGAAGTCCAAACAGTCTAGCTAATAGTGCTGTATTAGTGCTGACTTCTTAGTTCTGATGAAGTTGTTAATATTAGGAGAAGTTGGGTGAAGAACAGACAGCAGCTTTCTGTGTCAACTCCGAAACTCTGTTAACACACACAATTATTTCAAAATAAAATAAGACAAAACAAACACGAACTGTCAATTAGCCCTTCCTGTTTAAAGTTAATAGTATTTTTTTTTTAAATGCTATCATAAGGGGTTGGGGGTTTAGCTCAGCAGCCTAAGCACTTGCCTAGCAAGCGCGAGGTTGTGAGTTTGATCCCTGGCACCAAGGAGCGGGGAAGCTATCATAAACTAAGAAAAGCACTGAGAAGAAATCTAAAATGACACAGAACAAACCGTATCCTCTCAGAAGTAGATCACAGAGAATTTCCAATGTTTGTATTACATGTTCCTGCAGTACCTTAATTTTCAACATTTAATCTCTTACTGTACACTTAACTTATAAATTAATATTTAGAGTTTGGCACTATCTGTGATTTCTGTCATCCACTACAGGTCTTGGGACGTACAAGGTATGATGGAAGCCTACAGTAAATTCCTCACAATGGAAGACATGGTGCAGTGAACTCCCCTCAAATTAATCACCCCCACCAGAACACCCCTAGCTGGGGTCCTGCTGAGCCCTGCAGCCCTTCCAGAGCTCCTGTCCCTTAAGGGTCTGCAGCTGAGCTACGCAGCTGCCTCAGGGTCCTGCATCAACTCAAAACCTTTTCCTTTCACAGTCACTTTGACCCTGGGGAAGACTGGGAGTGGCATGGAGCCAAATCCAGTAAGATGGATGAGGACACACCACAAGCCTGCCTTTCTGCTGGATGGCACTCAGCAGCAGCAGTCCCTGTATTTTTGATCATACCTTGCAAAGACACTTGGAAAATGGGAGTTCTGAAAGTGGCAAGCAGGATGGGAAGCACTGGGGAAGGAGTGTGTATGTGGGGTCACGGCAACGTGTCTTTCACTGCAAGAAACTTTCCTCATGTATTTGGCTTTGTGAGGCCAGGCCTCACTATGTAGCAGCCCGGAAGGCCTTGAACTCGCAGTGGTGCTCCTGCTTCAGGCTCCTGGGTGCTGGGGTTAAAGCTGGGTGTCACCAGGCCTGCCTAATACAGTTTTAAAACTTAAGTATTCACCTGTTTGATTACCCACTGCACAGGACCCATGGCTGGAAGGTGAACTACGGCACATATATGTGACCTTACTTTATTTTCCCCACTGCAGCCACTGTGATCGTCATTATCGGCATCTTCGTCATCTTCACCTTCTTCCTCCTCCTCCTCTTCCTCCTCATCTTCTTCAGGTAGTCGGACAGTACTGTCATAACCATAAAGGCTGAGAAGTTCATGAATTGGCATGTCGCCTTCCTAAACAGACCGAAATAAAAGTCAATTTTTTAAATCAAGTGGTTTCCTATCTTTAGGCTGCAACTCATCAATCTGCAGTCACTCTATGCATTTACAAACACACATGAGGAATTTTCAAATCATACAAGTAAAACTGAAAATATTTTTGAAAACTAAGAACATGCCAGTCTTTTAAGTATTTGTATAAAACTGACCAATTTTAATTTTTTGACCAATTTTGTTAACAAAATCTGTTCAACTATAATGAAAGTGACATTTGTCTAAAACTATTTTTTTGCAACTAATCCAGTACATGTACAATGACAGTCAAGGAGAAGTTTCACATGGATTAACTATTATTAAATGAAGCATATTCATTTGGAGCAAGCAGGATTAGGAAACAGGCTTTCAACTAAGTTAATAAACCCAAGAAGAGATGAAATGCATAGCCTGGCCAAAACACATTGAAAAGCAGCGCCAATCTGCAGGGTGACACTGCGTTAAACGCTTCCCTGCAGTGTCTGTGCCTCCTACGTGGAGATTCATCTCATGCTACCATTTCCACCACGCTACAGAGCTGGCCTCCCATCACCTGGAAAAGGAACCAAGGGCAGCTCCCTTCACAGCCACACAAGTCACACAGGATGCAGCTGGACCAAAGCACTGGCCTCCAGGAGCCATCGTCCTCCAAGACACCAGGTACCTTGACCAGGGCTTCGAGCCCCCACAAGGAGCACCCTTCAGCGGTGACGTGAGGATGAGCTTCTGGAGAAGATACTCTCATCACTGGTGAAGTCGTAAAAGTACAGGGAAACACGACAAAAACACATCATTTGAACACAGCGGGCACACACACAACACACAAACACATGCTCTGAAAACCCACAGAAACGTCAGTGTGGGAGCCAGAGAATGCTGCGTGTGACCAGCATTCCACACGGCCTCAGTACGCTGCGCCTTGCTATTGGGCACAGAGAAGTCAAGACCACGTGTTCAAAGACACTTCAGCCGAGAGCACAGATCCACTGGACCAGGGGACAAGCTAGTGAGACTACTGCCGAGACCACAAGAATCACTCCCTCACTCAGAATCCGCGACCAAACAGCAGCCTCACACTTCCAATGAACACTTTTTAAACAGAAAGAGACTGTCATTACTGCTTCCCTTTCACACTGTAAATGGTGCGAGTGGTGGTGACACTTCGGCACAGCACCAGTGCTCCTGCTGAATGACGGCAGACATCCTGGCCTGCAGCCCTCACACTGCTCTGGAGCGTGACAGGGACAGTGCTGGACAGCGGGCAGCAGGCCACATGTCACCCATGTGGTGGAGGACAATGAGACCTGGCGTGAAGGGTCAGTGTTCTACAAATAAACAGAACTTCACACTCGAGAGATAGACCCAGGACGGGCGAGTTCTGCACACAGGAGCAAGCAAGTCAGGAAGGATGTGCTTCTCATGTGGCACATTTGGGTTCTACACTTTGCTCAGTTTTTCTCTCTTGAAAAGGAAAACAGAGCCAGAACACAATCTCACTGGATCTTTAGAAGAACCAGCCAGGAGTGCCCGTTTTTGTTTGCTACTTCCACCTGCAAATAAGGAAACCAGCGGGGAAAAACATCCTGTATCCAGACATCAGTGTGACACAGCGTGCAGGCCCCAGGGACTGATGGGCAGCCCGTCTCACACTTTGTTTCTCCCCGAAGCTAACCTAATACACGGTCCTAGGACATACTGCTCTGTTTTTGATTTGCAATCAGTTTTACTGCAGCCCAGGCCGGCCTACGACTCGCAATCCTGCTGCAGCCTCGCAACGGCTGGGGTTCTAGGTGGCAGCACCACGGAGCTTTCACAGCACGCTGAGAACCCACAGCTACTTAATGCTCCAGCCTGCCCGCCTCCTCTCACTGGCCGCCCTGAGAACCCGAGGAGCTTATCAGGCAGATCACTGTTTTCTCCTGTCAGCTGGTTGTTTGAGGGCATCAAAAACACTTTAAAGCTTTATTTCAAAAAAGTGCTGGGTCCTGTCTTGGAGTCCATGACCCAATACGTCTCAGGTGGGTTGGTCTCAGGTGACGCTGCTGGTACTAGCAGGGGACCACCTTCAGAACCGCACACCCGACACACCTGTGGCAAAGTGCCAGTGCAAGATTAGCCTACAAAGGGCTGTGGTCCTCAGAGACTGAAGCCTTGTCATCTGCAGCAACACAGATGGAAGCAGGCTGCTCTGGGAAGGAAACAGACCCAGAAAGACTAAGGTGAATTCTCCCTGTCCGAGGACGCAAGCAGCCGACCCTGTGGGAGACCAGAGTGGACAGGAGGCACTAGGGTGGGGGGAGGGGCTGGGACGGGAGAGGGACACAGGGCGACTTTCGGCTGTGCAACACAGCAGGTTAAACACACGACCTGCATTTCAAATGGCTCGCAGAGCACACAGGTGACTGAGGGCCAAAAGGAGGACGTGCTTCCTCTGATTGGACCCTTATAATCTGCACACAGACACTGGGTCACCATGTTTACCCAGAGACCATGCGGAGGGAGAAAGGCGCCAGGCGGCTGAGGCAGTGGGCTCAGGCTCACTGGATTTGGACTCGGAGATAGACGGCAGCCTGTGTCTTCTAGCCATCAGTTCCTCATGTTTTTCTTCGGCTTCCTTCACTCTTCTCTTGGCCAATTAGCACATCTACAACCTCTGTTTTTCTTAGTACACTGTATCTTCAGAGCAGCTCGCTGGCATTTGTGTTATGGGACATGTGGAAAACACACTAAATCTTGGGTGCTTTCTTTTTTTTTCTTTTCATCTTTTTGAGATAGGGTCTCACTAAGCAGTTCAGGTTGGCCTTGAACTCAATAATCCTCCTGCCTCAGCCTCCAGAGTGCTAGGATCATAGGCAGGACCCACCAGGCCCCGTCAGTCATGGGTGCTTTGGTCACTGGAAAGTTTGACAATTCTGTGAAGTCTTTTGTCTCCAAGTGATAGAGCCCAATGGATCCATCAGTCTAGGGATGTCCTTCTCTTCTTCTGTTACAGTAAAGACGGCAGGAACACTTAGACTGGCATCCATAGCACAAGCCCAATCTGTGCTTTTTTCAGTCAGTTCTCCTCGGTCCACAAGAGTAATAACCACCTTCACTCGGCAGCAGGTGGAGAGAGGAGGGTGCTTCACGTTTTGTTTCTGGAATTTTATGACTAGCTGCCAAAGAAAGATACACACACTGTCTCAAGCACAGTCTAGAGATCTAGGGACTGACAACTTCCTGTGATGAACGCTAAGCTGCAAAAAGGAAGCCAGCCAGCTAGACAGCACAGCAAAGGAAAGGTACTCTGGGCGAACTTGTGTCCCCGAGGCCTGGCTGTGCCAACACTCTTAAGGACATCTCACGAGCTGTGTTCTAAATTCCTGCTCTTTGCTGTGCTAGTCCAGATGGATTTGTCCTTGTGCTCCCCAGATTCTGATGCTATAAACAGTGTGGATATCCTGGAGAGCAAACATTCTGTTTCCCCCTCTGAAATAAAAACTGAAGGATGATAAAAACTTCCCAACAGCATGGGGGTCCAGTGGGGCCTGTCAGTCACGTATCCCAGTAGCTTCCGTTACTAACCCCACATTCCACCAGGAACAGAGGGGTTTCCTCCAGCTTCCACGCAACATCACAGCGAAGCAGCAGTGCTTTACTCCCATTCATGGAAAAGTCAAGAATGTAGAAAAAGGGGAGCAGAGAGAGACCCTGCTTGGTAAATAGCTCATTTTCACAGCACAGCACAGAGCTCTGAGGTCCAGATTCCGGATGCTCCAGAGAGCAACTACAAAGACTAATGTAGTGTTTACTACTTGCCAGACGTGCGAAATACTTGAGATTATCTTAGTAAAAACAGCTGGAGCTGGCTAATGCAGCTCTGTTAGGGTACCAGGCAGTCAGGTGCACAGGCTAATGCACTGCCTCCGGGAACCGGGACCTCAGGTTTAGGGAGCACCATCCTGGTGTAGCACGAGATCCAGGTGCCAAGCTGACAGACCAAGGAACAGGGGCAGAGCACAAGATGTGTGAGGGCGCAGGGCGCACATGACACCCACAAGAGCTGAACGGCGGCTAGTGCAGGTGGAAGAGGAACAAACAAACACAAATGACCAATGTGAACTCTGCCCCATCTCATGACGGCATCACGTCACCCAGTCACCTCGGGTGGGGGTGCCGCCCAGCCCCACACACTAGCTTCAGTCCTGCAGGGATTGCTGCTCATGGCAGCACACTCGGGCCTTCAAGGCAGAGACAGGTACAGCTCTGTAGGGCCTGGACGCCCACCGCCACTCAAGAAAGATGCAGCAGGAAGAGGCGAGATAGAGGACAAAAACTCACTTCTGGACAGGAAGACCCAAGGGACCACATCCCAGTGAGACAGAAGAGACAGTTGCTAAGGCAACCCGCTCCCAGGGGTGGGGGTGCTCTGGAGGGATGAGGCTATGCTAGCGCTTCCTCTACATCCAGAAAATTCGGGCTGCGCCTGTACTTCAGGAATATCGCTCACATTTAATCTCTATTCTCCAGCTACCGCACATGCCTAAAGCTTAAGAAGTTCATATTACATATTGATACCGTGTTTTTTCTGAAATGTATCTAAATATATATCGCTAATCCTGATCTTTCACCTGTTAAGAGTGTATTTGAAATTAAAAAAAAAAGTTAAAGTATTACTAACTCATAGAAAATGAGTCTCTTTAAGTATGATTTTGACACTCCTCCTTCAATCACACAGAAAATTCTAAAATCCCTATTTCTATTAAAACATTTAAATGCTAAACTTACAATGAAAAAGGCATTCTATATCAGGAACATAAATGCACACAACTGTAATAGAAAACAAAAAGCTGCTTCTGTCAAGTAGTCACAAAAAAATTTAGAATCCAAATTGAACTTAAAACCACATACTACTGAGTTACTCTTAGCGCACAAGCAAACTGTCAAGAGTTTTATCACAAAATTCCATCAAAAACTATTTCATGCAACCAAAGTGCCAACTGAGACACTCTGCCACCTCTTCATATAACTGTTTTGCTTCTGTAAGATCAAATGAATAGTGACTGTGACAAAATCTTACTAATTTTTAGAAATATTAACTAATTTGGTTTGATTCGTACCTGAAGAGACTGTAGCTTTTAAGTGGACCTCCGCCAGCTGCAGTGCGGTTCAGACCACAGCGCTGCTAGAAGCCATCCTGAAGAGCTCAGGGCTGTCGAGCAGCAGTGATGGCACAGCCTGCCCCCACTGTCTGTCCCTCCCTTTCTGCAGTCTTGATAAGTAATTCTATTTTAATTACTGTCACTAAAAGAGGATCAGGTGAAGCTAATTTTAGGGGGCTAAAACAAGCTGGGCAAAGGGGTAGACAAAAGAAAGGACAAAAGCACACCCAGAGTTTTGGTAAAGCCCATTAGCGCTTTTACACTAATTAAATGTCGTACTGTTTCCTGAAGCAGAAGAAACCGTCACACCACCTCACACACCGTGACATGCTGTACTTGTATTTGATTAATTCTTGCTATTGAAGAGTTCTCCTCCCTCACCTCTTACTCTAGCCATCTACTCAGAATCAGTAATTACAGTGGCAGACATTTGTGTGCAAGTAACAGAAACGACTGCATTTTCACTTCAAAAACACAGGAAGCGATCACCACTGGTAAACTAACCCGCCCGTCCTTGTCTCCCGCACAGCTTCCCAGCCCCATCCTTTAAAGAGTAACCCCGAGCTCAAGTTCACTGCTGCTCTATAACCCATTCTCCCGATCGCTGCCATAACCAATACACAGCACTGCCACTCAGACCAGCTGTGCTCTGCAGAGCGGAGTAGAAAGGCACCGCAGACCCAGTCAGCTTGGGAGACCCCAAGCGAGGCCACCTGATGAGAGCAGACTGAACAGTACCAGGATTCCTTTTCAGGTGCTTTTATACTTTAAAAAGTTCAGAACAAAAATTTTAAAACCATAGATTAGTAGTAATTTTCACAGTACATTTTCTAAATCCTTAAAAGCTGGCACCATGTCGCAGTGTACGTTCTCCTCACCATGGAGTATGGCAACTGCACACGCAGCACACTTCTATTAGAGCACACCGGACCGATTTAGGTACTCACTCAGTACTTTCATTTACCATGAAATATACTGGTGAATAAAACGGTCTTGGTCCCTCCTCCCAAAAAACTAAGAGAGACTACAGATGACAAATATATAGTTATCATATTAGTTTCTAGAGGGGAAAAAGCACAGGGTACAATACAGCTTTGTTTCCTTGTTTTTTGAAAAGCCAATTAGGGGACAGGAAATGCACACTGAGGAGTAACACCAAACCCAGAAGAGGAGGAACCAGCCCTAAGAAGCCCACGCAGACAGTGAGGAAGCCAAAAAGCCTTGAAGCAGGAAGCCAGGGGCCAGGCCAGCAGCAAATGCAGCTCATGCAGCGCCCCCAGAGCATGCAGGGCAGCCTGGTAGTCAAACAGCAGGCCACACGGCACAGGGGCTGTGAGCCCCATGAAGAGGTCTGCACTGTCTTCAGGGTGAAATACACAGAATTATTACATGGCAAGATCAGTGCTGCTGGGGATCAGCATACTGCAAGCCAGGCACCAAGAGGAGACGGGGCAGCCAGCTGAGAAGGGCTGGGCTACACTCTGGGCAGAGACGGGGCAGGACAGGAAGACCAGGCTTGCTGTGGAGAAGAATGCCAAGCTCATCACTCCTAGGACGAGGACTCCTGGGTCTGATTTTAGAACAGGATTCACAGAGCTACAGAAGCAAGACAAAGCACAGCAAGGAGGAGGGGAGCACCGGGTGTTCATGATTCCCACGTGTGTGGAATATTGGAGACTGGGAGTTCTCACGCTGGACGTATAAACAAGGGAGAACACAGACACTGTGCAAACAGCCCACGGAGCACAGGGACTCTGAAATGCGATGGGAGTGCAACAGAAGCCTGCCCAACGAGATGGAGCACAGCCCTGCTCTCCAGGACTGGCCCAGTGAGCTGAGGCAGGGCCACAGGGGCCTGCTCCCGAGGACGTCCAGATAGCCTTGACACGGCTGACCCCCAACCTACACAATCTAGAGACAGGAGAGAAGGCCGAGAAGCACAGGTCAGGAAAGGTAAACACCTAAACCTTAAGCAGTAAAGGAAGAAGCAGGGGCTTGGTGGTGCACCTCTCCAATCCCAGCACTTGGGAGGCTGAAGCAGGAAGATTGCCGCAAGTTTGAAGCCAGCTTGGGCTACACAGTGAGCTCAAGGCCAGCCTGAGCTGCACAGCAAGACCCTATCTGAAAAAGCAAAAAAAAAAAAAAGAAAAGTAGTAGTAGTGGTAGTAGCAGTAATAGGAGGAGGAGAGCACAGACAGGAACAAGAGAAAGGGAAGACTACACTGCCTGCTGAGTCCAGAATCCAGGGAGGGGGCAGTAACTTGCATTAAGCACCAATGAGAAGTGAGGTGCAGGCGGCGGAGGCCGTACCAACCAAAGTTACTCTGACAGGAAGGAGCCGACACTCCACAACACCGCACGCAGAGGACCGAAACGAGCACAGGCGTCAGGACATGTGGGCTCTGCAAGGGTAAGTAAAGTTGGGCTCACTGTGGAAGGCTAGGGGTACAGGAGGAATCTGGAGTCCTTTTGGACCCAGGCCTATAATGTCATACCAAAGTCACTTCCAATTCTATTATTTCACATAATACAGCTACTTCTAAATCCCTTCATTTCAAACTTTATCCTATCTGTAATCACATGGACCTTTTTCCGTAAGAACTATACAACGTCCCCCCAAAATACAGAGAGAACCAGTATTTCTTCTCTCCACAAAGTCATCACCACTTTATCCCCTAGCTCTTAATATTATTTACCCTTGCAAGATCCTCTATTTCAGAACTGAAGTTTGTTTCTCCTTCCATCATTTCTTCCTCTTCTAATGTTCGTTCATCATCAAAATCATGAACCAGCATGTCAGCTGATGGGTCAAATTCATGGTCATCTGATGTTGCTGAACCTCCTGGTAAAGAATAGTTTAAAAAGTTTGGTGAACCAAATTAAGTGTTTTATTAATACTGATTTAGTGTTTATGCATTACTTATTTGAAGTTGGATAAAAGTCAAAGTACAAGGAAAACGCTATGCACACTAGAGACTCCTGCTTTTAAAATTCTAGCCCTTCCTCTCGCCCCCCCCGAGGCACACCTCTCCTCACACTGACTGCCCTGCCTCAGCCTCGCACACTCAGTCACAGCGCAAAATGGGGCAGGAGTGTGACACCTGTAACCTGTGTCGTACCTTCTAAACATGAAGTGTGACTTGTAAATGGTCATACCAAGTAAGAATGGCCTTGCTGTTTGGGGGGGGGGGGATCACGATCCAAACTGTGGGATTACTGTCTAATAGACTCACCCTGGAGGCCCTGGGTCCCTGGAGACCCCACCTAACCCCAGCCACGGTCCCTCAGCAGTGGGGTTGGCGCTCGGCCCTGTATGTGGAAGGCGCAGGAAGCAATCGGACTACACGTGGTCCGGTTAAAACACGGGTGAATAACACTCTTTATCAGCGCTTCCCTGGAAACATATTCCAGCACGAGTGACTCAGGTGATTTTTGAATTGAAATAGCTCAGAGATAAAAAGCACAATTTATTCAACTTGCATACAAAACTCTTATTAAAGACATTTAAAATAATGCAGGGCAACTGAGTCCATCCTTAGCCAGCTGGCTGGCCGCTCCAGGATCTGACAGGGCCGGCCCGTCCGAGCCCAGCAGCCAGGTCTGCACCCCAGGCCTCCATCTGACCACCAGGGCGAAGTGTCCCTCGGGGCTGTAGGAGCGCTGGACTAAGGGGTGAACAGGGCTTCACCCTGCAGCCCAGGGACCCTCTTGGAACACACGGAACAGTGGGACACAGTGGAATGTGTTCTCTTCAAATTCTTGTTCCTCGAATTCTTCTAGGTAACACCACGAATTTCATGCAAAAATTTTAAGTCTCCATCTTTGATATAAATGGGTTAACATTAAAACATCAGCCACCTTTTTATCAATTTAAATGTTGACGGTTCTATCCAGTTATGTATGTATTTCATCCTGGTATAGCAACCAATGAGTGAAATAGACAGAGGGTGACTTCTGTTAGATAAGGTTATAATGAAGCTCAAGGTTCTTCAGCCTCTCCCACAACTTTGTAAATAAACACCATTTTGTTTGTTTTTTGAGACAGGGTCTCACTATGTGTTCCATACTGGTCTTGCCCTCTGAAAGATCCTCCTGTCTCAGCCTCTCAAGTGCTGCTTTACAACATGGAGCACCTGACCTGGCATAAGCACCATGTTTAGCTTGCCATGTGCCAGACATAAGTGTGCTCAAGCATTTCACATGCATCCCTCTATCTTCAAACAATCCTATCAAGTCAGCATTATCCCACTGGAAAGGGGGAAAAATACCAGACTCAAGCCTTAGCATTTGCAGAGCATCTCTAAATTCGGCGCCAGGAGTGGCAAAGGTGAACTGGGATTCCTGCGCCTGGCTTCACCTCCCGCCTGAAGGCTCTGTAAGGAGAGCCCACGTTGGCTGGCTCAGATGAGCCCCTGGAAGCCGGGTCAGATGCAAGGGGGAGAAGACGCTGCGCTCGTTGAGAAGTGTAAGAAACTGCTATTAAATATAGCAAACAATTCTCTGCCAAATCAGATCTCACACCAGATTACAGTAAAAACGAGCTGCTGACCTTTATCGAAGTTTTAAAATGACTTACAAAGACATTATTTCTCCTGGGCACTAGAAAAGGCTGCCTAACTGTTGTAGGCCATCTCAGCTCCGGGTGGCGGGCCAGACACAAGGCCCCAGGAAGCCACTGATGTAGCCACCGCTTCACGTTCCTTCTGACTGTCTTCTGAGCTTTCTACGGGAAATTTTCTCACACTTCTCGGTGCTCCTGCCATCTTCTGAGACCCTCAGTAGTAACTACGGATGATACTATGCTTTTCTTCTCCCTTACAGGTAGAAAGGCTCCTCAAAAACCCCAGGCCACTCTATGGGTCTACTATTACCTTAGACAAAATTCGTCCTGAAGGCAAGTTACTATCACCCAGGGTTACACTTAAGCCCTAACTACTTATTACCTTCCCACCAACTCGCACCGGGGAGTGCACGCATCAAGTCATGACCCTTACACAACTCACCTGATGCTCGCGCTCACTTTCGCTCTCTCTCCCTTGCCCTCTCCCCTCTCCCTTTAGGACAGGGTTTCACTAGGCAGTTCAGGCTGGCCTTCAACACACTTTGCAGTCCAGGCTGGCCTTGAACTCGCGGCAATCCTGCCTCAGCCTCCCAAATGCGCGCCATCATGCCTGGCTGCCCCATTTCTTTGGTAGCATCTGCAAAGCTGATGAAAACTTGCCATTTCACTTCCCCACATCAAGTAACAGCGCAAGGCAACATCTCTTCCTCCAATTCCCTTCCCACAAACAGAACTATTCTACAAACTTTTATTTCAATCGACCTCTGTCTTACCTGACTTCTCACCTTAGTCTCTGATCCTTTCTGTCCATTGCTGGACCCGGCCCTTAGGCTGCTGCTAAGGGAAAACCCTAGCGGTACCCTATCAGTAGCTGTAGCACAGTGCTTGGTCTAAGTGCCCTGCTTCAGGGAAGCTGAGTGCTGCAGACCTGCTCTGAGTCCCCACCTCACTGCACAACTACTGGGAAGTTTTGGGGGGGGGTTTTCCCTGTAGGAGAGATCTTATCCTTCGTTTAGAACAGGGTCTCACGAGGTAGCTCAGGCTGGCACTGAACTCACACCCCCCCCCCGCCTCAGCCTAACTGCTGGGATGACAGATTTGTGCACACCATGCCCAGGACAATTTACATCTTTTCAAAGACTCAAAGACAGATTCAGTTTACAATATACTCATATGTACTTATTTAATCATTTAAAATTTTTTTCTTCCGTTGCCTTAATTCCCACTTCTAATGATAATCAGTCTTACAGCTCAAAACTTACACTGGCCCTCCTATTTGGTTTATACTGATAAAATCTATAAACAAACCACTGACTGTGGTTCTGTGAGCACAATTACTAATACTGATTCCCAAGCCCAGATGCTAAAAAAGGCAGTTTTTTACAGGATCAAAAAACTTTTTTGCATGAGGCTTATATTCATGGTTTTCTCCATCAACTTTCTTAACTTCCTAAACCTATCATTACCTAAAAGAGTATTAAACATTCTTTTGGTCTGAAGCCAGAGGCTACAAATACTGTGAAATGCACAAGATTTTCCTCAGCTGGAAAACAACCTGATAGAAACATAAACAATATGAACCTTAACACCTACATATCAACAACTAGCAAAAGCTACTAGAAATATCTGTGTTCTTCACGCTCTACTCCTCCCCCAGTTCTGCCCAGGTGGACACAAACTATGGAAGCCATTTACAACTATCACAATTATTTCATTTTATCTAGGCATCTGCTCTTCGAAATTCGTAGGCGTACCTAACAGTTACTCACTCCACTCGCAATATCACTATAAATACAAGAACCTGCTTTTTCAATGTGTTTTGAAAGAAAAAAATACTGGAAACAATGATATAGTGATACAACACTTAGCTCAGGTCAGATTACATGCAATGTTAACCATCCAGAACATACTTACAAAAGTTAAAAAAACTCCTTGAGTTTCACAAATGTCACAAAACTTAACATATTTTAATCATAAGACATATAAGAAAAAGACATTTTTAGCTGATATAGAGAAATCAACTGTAAGCTGAGTGTTCTGGTTATTTAAGAGCATTCTGGAAGTAATCTAGTCCTCGGTAATAACTTGCACTCACGCAAAGGACCCTGGGTCATTAAAAAGGGCTTATATTGCGTTGAACATTATGAAAAGTGTTCTTCCTATAATTTAAAACACAGAAATGCGGCTGCTTCCACAACATGAAAATACAGCAGTGTGGAATGTAGCATAGCTAAACACCCAGCACATGTGAGTAGTACATGGCCAGGCCTCAGAGCGCCCCTCCATGCTCCCCACTCGCCCAGGACTGGCTCTGCCCATCCTGGGATCTAATAATTGGGGGGGGGGGCACAGGGGCGGTGCAGCATGCTCCACCCCGTGGGGCCAGGCCCCAGGACTGAGCATGAACTCTCCATCTAGATTTTACATGGTTTATGTAAATCTTTAAAGATTATAGTGGTCCTCCAAAAATACAGGCGGCCTAAATTGGTCCATGAATCATAAATTTGTAACTACTAAGACAAGAGTAGAAAAACCTACTGTATCTGAATGAGAACACTAAAAACCATAAGATGTATGGTCAAAGGATAAAACTTGATACTACTAAAATCTGAGAATAATATACTTAATTCACAACACTGAACATTTACCTAAAGAACCTTCTACATACTCAATTGTTCCTTCCTGCAGTAAATACACTAACAATTTTTTCCTCAAATAAAAAATTTTCATTTCCTACACAAGTATTTTTAATCTGATTCCTTTTTCAAAAAGATATTTCATGTATACTTCAATTTAAATAACAGTGTAAAACTGTAAGATACACATATGGCAATTTGAGAGAAAGAGAGAAGAGAAAGAACAAGACCAAAAATAGGCATGAGGGTGAACTCACAGCAGCCTCACCTGTACTTTCATGGGCAGTCAAATATTTCATCCATTTCTTTCTCCCCAGAGAAAAGAAGCATTCAGAAGAAAAGCAAGTCAGATGACATTCTAACTCCTCTAGCCTTTATGCAACTATAGGACAAATACTAGTCAAACAGATTATTAAAAATAGAGGAAAAATACTTACCTGGACTTGAAGATTCAACAGATGGCTGAGGGGGAGAAAAGAAGACACGTTAGCATTTTTGCACACCGTAATTCCACACGTCAGAGAAAGCACTCAGCAGCTACTGTGACACCAGTAACTATGGTAGGCTTCAGTGTCCCAACTGTCTAAGACCAATTACCCTCACAATGTTTCCCTCCCACTCATTTACACAGAGAGACCCACACAGTCCCGAATCTATACAGAGACAGTGAGACACAATGCACTCATTTTTGAAAACAAACATGGGCTGCATGACATACATGGAGTAAGACATGCTTTTAGGCCTTGGAATTTCTTATTTCCTGGAAATAGGTTTTCTCCTATTGATACACACACACACACACACACACACACACACACACACACACAAAGTTTGCTATCAGTGTGGTCCAAGGCTTTAAAAATGAGTTGTGAAAAGGGAGACAAACAATTTAAAGATACAATTTTAAAGAAAAAGTATGTTCTAAGTAAGCAAAGAAAAAACTAAAATGTCATCTAAGTATTCAACACTGTAAGAAGCCAACTTTAATAACACAAAGCACATTTTCAGGTAATTACAGCACTGGCAAAGCAGGCACCCTAGGGACCCCGGTGAGGGAGGAGACCACAGCCCCCCAGCCTGGGGCTTCCCACACCCCTTCCCTCCCCAGATCGCCCATGGGCAAATGGGAAAGCTGACGATAAAACTGGAAGCAGCTTTTCAATGTCGCAAAAAATGATAGAAAATGGCTGTAGTTTATCTTAATTTACAATTATAAACAAATCATCTATCAACATAAATTCCTCCACTAGACAAAGTCGGTTAACTCCAAAGATGAGCAGCTCACGGGAACAACGGGCACAAAATCTGGCCGATTCCCGCAGAGCTACTGTCTCCCGGACGGTGGGAGCAGCAGAGCGCTGGCCCTGGGCCAGGCACCGGGCAGCAGCCTTCCTTCAGGTGAGCAAGGGGGCAGCAGGCAAGGAGGACGCATCTGAGGTGAGGGAAAGTGAGAGCTCCGAGACAAACCCTGCAAGGTGTTCAGATCCATCTGAAAACGGCTGACAGTATACCAGGTCGCAGGTGCGGCAGGTGACTTAGGTTAGGGTCCTCTGAGGCGCACCTTCCCCAGAAGCCCCACTGCTTCCCCTCCAGTGCTTGTGAGAGAGGCTCTCCCTGCAGCATCACCCCACCACCGCTGTTCACCAAGTGCTGTGCGGGGACACTTCAATCTGGTACCTTTTAAATTGGTTCTCTAAGGGGAAGCAGCGGAGAGTAATGTGCCCTAAAAAGGGAATTCTAGCTTACTTAACATTGTCACCGCCACACACTTCTGACTCGAAATATTAAACTAGCGCACAAGTTACTATATAGCAATTCAATACAGTGTACTGTGAACCCTTCCAGGTCTCAGGAAGTTCTTCATTTGCCCCAGAGCTCGGCCTCTGCCCAGTCCCAGCTGTTCACGAGCTGCTCAAGAGGTCCCCCTTGGTGTGGGTCTCCCGCCAGCAGGCTCCAGGAACACAATTACGCGGGGTAAACACCGAGAACCAGTGCTTTTCATGAAAGAGGAGCCAGGCAGTTCTTGGGCATTTAGTTCTTTTTGAACACTCTAATAATTCTGATCAAAACCAACTTTGTTGAAAGTAAAAAGGTGTCGTGTTTTTATTGGTAATAGGTATTAGCACAGATACCAAATTGTAAATGGCATCTCCTATATGTTAGTGCATTCGAGGCCTTGCCAGCACTGCCTGACAATAAATACCATGAGGATCAATGCTTTACTGACGCATAGTACCACTTTACAGCTCTGGAAGGTTCCAGACACTTTCCATTTATTGAATTACCAAATGCTGAGAGATCTGGAAGCATTTGTAAATACAACTTGCACAGAGCAGAGTTTCAAGACCACAATAATTGATTGTGCTGCGTTGGACACGCTGGGGTGCCTCAAGGACTGGCTGTGACACAGTCCCAGGGGAGGAAGTGGATGGTTTGCCTATGGACACACCTGTATCTGGATACATTTTAGTACTTTATATAAAAAATAAAACTCTACTGTATCAATTTAGCAGGGAGATTAGTTCCTTCTAAGTTAATTATATCCAATTAAATCAAAGATGAGCTTCTGAAAATTGGCATTTCAACAATTCATACCAGGAACCTATGAACATTATTTTGTTCAACTGACAAAATGGTTATCTTTCAAGATACAAAGTGACTTCTGCATCATAATATAAGGTACAGAGGTAATATAAGAGATAATAGAATATAAGAGGTTTCAGTACAAAATGAGGGCAACGTTTTTTCAGAAGTGAAAGAGAAACAGAAAGCGCTTACGCTGGCGTCATTTTCCAGGGCTGGCTGTAGGACCCTGGCTCAGCGGGAATGAAGGCACACCTGAGGCTGGGGTCTGACTTCTCAGGGCTCCTCCTCTGCCTTCTAGAGAACAGTCACAAAGCCGCCCCCCCACCTCTTCCTTCATGACTTTCTCTTTCCTTCTAGAATGGTTTTATCAGTTCAAAGCATATTTAATATATGAACAGACACTGACTATGTCATGTTAGACTGTTAACTGTGTCTCTTTAGGATCTGCTATCTCCACCTAACAATACCCTACAACAGAAATTCCAACATCTACTATTAATCACCATAGTCCACTAGAAAAACAAAACTCAAGGTAAACATTTATCTACTTTTAGAAAATGCTCAAACCATGAAAGTAGACAGCAAAAATTTTAAATTGGGGGTTAAAATGCATGTAAAAGCACTCATGTGTCACTGGAAAACTGCTGTTTCAGCCCTACTGAGACAGAGAAAGTACACTCATCTCTCTGTGCCCAGTTCGTTACACAGTGCTGGGCGGGGGGTGCCTGAAAGTCCGTCACGCAGCCAGCCTGAAATGATACAGCTCTTCCAAACAATGGAGCAGTATGAATTCATTAATATGAGAACTGTTAGTCTTAGAGAAGAAAAAAAATGTGTAAAAAAAAAAAAGTACTTCAAGATAATGCAGAAGGCTGAGCTGGAACATGCATGAGAATTTTTCTTCTTCAAAAAAAGACACGTAAGCATCTGTCACTAGTTACCTCAGGATGTCTCAGGGACAGGAGGTCTACATCTGATATTTTCTGTACTGCTGGAATTTTGTAGTCACTTTCATGAATCACTTTTTTTTTTAAGAAACAGAATTTCTTGTGAAATTACAAGCCATTTTTTTCTTTTAATTTTGAAAACCTAGTACTCGATACAATTTTTTAAATTCTAATTTTGAAAGATTCCAATTTTCTTTTTGATACATACTTTTTTGAGGTGGAAACTAATGCTAGGCAGAAACTCAGATACACACAAAGTAGGCTAAGTCAAATTTTTAATAAACTAGTAGCTTTTAGAGCTTCCCATTCTCACCAACATATTTACATGATTTACTTGATAAAACTGGTAACAGTTGTAACAAATAATACCTCAGATGTGTTCAAATCTTTGGGAAGTGTCCCACACAACAGGAAACTAATTTGGGACCGAATAAAAGACTAACTCAAAGAAAAAACAAACCCACCCCTAGAGTATTACAATTATTTTTTATTTTAAAAATTAATGTCATAAAAACACAAAGTATAAATTAGATTTTTTTATCCCAGGCAATCAAGAGCTTAATTTCAATGCCAATAACTGAACAATTTTCCTTCAAACTAATTCCACCACCATGTTCAGTGTTTTGAGGGCAACTTGGCTTTCCACAGCACTGGAGATACTGTACATAGGTGTGACCCAAAGGCATGAGGAACCCACTCCAGGCTGCCAGTTCAGGGGTGCTGACCACCAAGGGCTGCCCGTTCCTGTCCCTTCCCCTCTGACTGTCCTAACTTTGCTGTGACTGTCAGAAGTCTAAGTTATAAAAAGGCTCAGTGTGCACTGGACTAAAATGGGCACATTTACTACAGCAGTAATGACCCAGAGGCCAGCAGGGTGCAATGGGGAATAAGCAGGAGGAGCTGGGGACCTAACTCGGCTCCCCACAATCCTGTTGCATTCTCCCTATAATGAAGAGATGTCCTTTTCTTCCAAGTTTAGTTCAACTTCACTTTCACTATAAATTGTGCGAAACATGGACACCACGGAGTCCTCAGCTAAGTGGGTAAGACATACCAACGGTTTCTTCGAAACTTAATTTTAAATCTAGGAGGACTAAAAGGAAGACAATCTCAACTTGTGAAAAGCTATTTTAGAGTGCTACTTTAAAATTTTCCCATTTATAAGCATAATCAAAACAATCATAGCACTAGGCTTTAGAATAAGCTTTTAATAAGCAATGAACAGTTTAACAACTACCATGACTTTTAAAGCCACTTGCATAAGGATTTAATATGGGCATTAAACAAGAAATTTCTATACGGTTGTTTGCTTTTCATAATGACATAAACCTTCAATGGCAGTGATGATTTCTGAAATACTTGGAAAACTGATTAGTTTCATGTAACAGAATTATCTTTAAGTAATTCACTTAGTTCTCCCACCCATTTTTTTTTGTGTGTGTGTGGTATCTGGGATGGAACTCACAGCCTTGTGCTTGCCAGGCAGGTGCTTACCACACTGAGCTAAATCCCCAGCCTCCCACTTGTTCTTTGCTAAATTACCAAGTACTTTAGCTCTCTTTTTGGCGGGGGCAGGGAGGGAGTAATGGGGACTGGACCCAGGCCTTTACACTGGGTCATGCCCCAGCCCTCTTTCTAACTGATTCGGAGACAGGGCCTTCCTAAATTGCACAGGCTGTGCCTGAACTTAGGACCCTCCTGCCTCAGCCTCCCTGAAAGCACACCCAGCTAGATACTTCAGTTTTTACTCCCAAGAAATTTAAACTTTTTAGAACCATCATGCACTGGAATTCCTGCCTACTCTACTCTGAATCAGAGCACTAAAAGAAAATAAAAATTGTTTTACCAGTAAGGAAAAGTACTTAAAAGTTTAATTTCATTGCACTGAAACAAATTTTTAGTGTACCAATTAATACTTCTAAGAGAAACAATTAACATGGATCTATTACCTGAAAGGCAAAATACAACTATATTCAAGAAATGTTAAATGGTCAGATGTGATGATGAGTAGTTTATATTTAGTTATGGAAAATACTTAACCTTAATTACATTAAGCAAATCCAATTTTTTTTTCTCTACAGAAACGTGGTTTAGATGAAAAAGGAGGGGTCCTACACCTCACTGTGACTTTTCCCTGAGAAATGCAGTCCCTGTTTTCCTTGAGAAATGTGTATTTACAAACTCATGTGTTTACAAACTCTGAAATAAACGGCCAATTGCTCATTCCCACAGGTCCCCACATTCTTTATAAAACCCAAAGGATCACCTATTTCTTATTTTTTCCCCCATTGCCTTTGTAAAACTCTTAACTACACTAACTTCCTCCCCTTACGTGTGAGTAGCACAGAGTAGATGGTTGGTAAAAAATTTTAAGGGCTAAGCAATGAGTAATATTACCAAAAGCATTCCAAAAGGGAACCCACACAATTTCTTCTAAGCACACTAAATGTTTTTAATGTTACTACAACTAAAGAATGTTTAAACATATACTTCCATTACAGATTCAACAAGATCATCAGATCAAATATAAAAAAATTAGTATTCAATTCACACTAAAAACTATATTAAAGAATTTAAATATTTTTTTCTAGGAAAATAAATTAGGATCACTCTCTCAAATAAGAAACAACAATACGGAAAAAAATAAATAAAAAACCCAGAAGCACAGTACCTACAACTTTCTCTAGAGATCAACTTCTTCAATAAGCTATTTCCCTCAAACTTTTCAAATAAATGCTTTCTGTTGCTTCACATTTACTGTTACATCGCAAGTGGGCTCCAATCTTTAGGTCCTACTTGATCAAAAGCAAAACATTCAGCATATAAGTAATTTTATCACAAGCATCCTAAACTAAAAGGATTTCATAATCAAGTGTTTCTCTCATGAAATTTTTGAAACACACTGGTCCCAAAAATCATTCCAACCACTAAACTAGAGAGTCTAATTACAGATTCAATTTTACTTTTCATTTCCTCCTCTAAATTTTAGATGTAAGACACATCATGAAGGTCCCTCCACCCTTCCTCTGAAGTCACTGTACACAAAACCATCTACAAGGAACAGAAAATTATAAAAAATGATTTAAAACGACTAGTCACTAAATAAACACAATGAACACAAAATTCAGGTGTTTCTTCTGCTTGAAAATGAGCCATTTATATGTTCCTGCAACACGAATTCCATTCCCCAAATGAAGTATTTAAGAAAAGGCATATATATGCTTTATGCTAGAAATTACGAAAGAACTAGTGACTAAAAATAGTGTTTTCCTTTTTTACACCAATGCAACCATCTTTAATTTCAAAAAGAAAAATACCAACTTAATAAACTTCTAGATAAATGTCAATGAATTTCATACTCAAAGCTATTTTCTTCCATACCATCTTGCCTTGAAGTGTGGCAAAATAACTTAAGGCTCAAACTATGGTAGCAGCATCAGGAGAGAAGAAACACATTATCCCTGTAGCACACTGCTGCTTATCTAACACATGTTCAATGAAAGAGGTTCTGATAAAACTGGAGTAAACAGTTTCATCCTACCACTCCTGTCCCTTAGGAACATAGGAAACTAACACAAGAATAGGAATCTCACAAGTACTTACTCTCCACATATTGGGTTAAACCCAGTCATGTAGGGAAAATAGTACTGTGTTTTCCAACTGGGGTATCTTGACATACAGTTCTCTAATTATAAAGGACAAAAGAAAATAAAACTAAGCTCTAAATTTAGTGTTATGTTTTTAAAAGAATACTGGCAGCAAACCAGTGCTGTTACAGTAAAATCGCCCCCTCCGGAAAAGCAAAAACCCGAGGACACAAAAATGAAGCTCGTTTCCGTAGCAGAAGCAGAAGTAACATCTCGAGAGCTGCTCGACTCCGGAAACCAACCTCCAGGTCCCTCCACGCAACAGGTCCACGGAAGGCCTCGAAATCCGGCCACTTTCTGCGTTTCAAGGCTTACGGAGGACCTCAAGGTGCTGGCAAAAGGACTCAGCATCGACTTCGCGTAGCAAATAAAGGAGCTGCACAGGCAGGGCTGGAGGAAAAACGCAATTACCTACTTCCTGACTGCGAGCCTCAAAAATGGCAACTCAGGGGACAGCGATGCCACGGCACCGCTCAAAGCGGACAGAAAGTCCAAACACAGCGTCGAGAGCTCTGGGAGGAAGAAAACACAAAATTCTCCAACAGGCCGGAGGGGGGGGCAGTAAACAAACCACTGGCCAAACACTTCCCACGCTGAAGAGCCTACGTGAGGCCGCAGCGAAGTTCCCACAGCCCGTGCTAAGTTCCAACTAATCCCACAGCGGCTGCGGCCGTCGGGCCCGAGCTGGGGCTCAAACGAGGAAAGCGGCCGAGCGGGGCCGCGTTCACCGGAAAATGCGCAGAGCCGGGGAAGACCTCCCGGCGAAAGCGAGAAGGAAAATAAGGGGGAGCTCTGATTTGCAAGGAGGATGGAATTTCTGGGCAGCAAGAGAGTTCTAAGTGGGAAGGCAACTCGGAGGCGCGGGGTGGGCGGCGGCGGTGTCGGGAAGCGGAGACCCCGGGTGCGGGGCAGAGGCCCGGGCCGGTCCCCCCCACCCCCGCCCCCGGCCAGGCCAAACTTGCGGCCCGGCCCGCGCCCGCGAGGAAGTGGCGCGGCCGGGCCCCCTCCCCGCGAGCCCTCGTCCCACTGTGTTTCCGTCCCCCGGCCTCAGGACCCCCGGCCCAACTAAGTTCCGCGGCCCCCGCCCGCAGCGCGGCCCGCTCCGGACAACAGGTGGGCGGCGGCGCCAGGGCGGCCTCGACAGGCCCGGCCCGGCGCGCTCCCCACCGCGACTCCGAGCCCCGGCTCGGGCGGGAGAGAGCGCGCTCCCTTACCTCCGCCATGTTCGCCGTCCTGCCGGGTCACATCTCCGCGCCGGCCGCGGCTAGGTCACGGCCGGAACCCGGATGTGAGAGTCGGCAACGGGACACGGCCGCCACCGCTTCGCCGCCGCCTCGGCGGGCACGCGCAAGAGCCGCGCGCGCACGGCGGCCACGCCCCGCCCCCTCGCGGGGCCCCGCGGGAGGGACCGGGCGGGCGCGCGGAAGGCGGGGCCGCCGTGAGCGCGCGGGGGCGGGAGGGCGCCGGGCCCGAGGCTGCGGGACCTGCACCGCCGGCCCCTGCCGGGCCCAGAGGACAGTGCGAGGCGGGACGGAGCGCCTGCCGTCCCGAGCTCTCCTCTGCCTCGCGCTTCTGGGACGCCTGCAGCAACGCACTTGGACAACGGATTAATGTTTGCACAACTGGACATAATTTTTTAAATGCAAAACACCGACGAGCGCCCGCCCATCCTCCGTGCACGGAGGGGGCGGGGAACCAGCAGAGCCGCAGCGCGAGGTACTCGGTGTGCGGCCCGCGGCTGCGCGATCGCCGGCCCCGGGCTTCGCGGACCTAGGCGCGCTGGCCAGTAAAAGGAGCTAGGTAACTGGGCTCTAACCTAATTTACTACAGCAGGATTAAGAAATCTGATTTAAAGACCTTTTTTTTTTTTCCAGATCTTAAAGTATTCTTCTGCATCTGATTTCAAAAATGACTACCAAAATCAAACAGTTAAATGAGGATTACACATTCCCACGAAATAATGTGACACTAAGTGCTGCAAGATATTGCATACATGGATATATATATATATAAAATGTTCTTTTAAATTCATGCTTAGAATGCAATGTGGAGGGTGTTACTTTCTTAAATTACTTGTATGCCCTTAAAACTCAAAGGCTACTAAGCATTTTCCTGTTTCCAAAGATTCAACATCAACCTGAAACTTTCTATGTCCACTAATAGTTTGTGCATGAACAAGCCGCATTTAAAGGTGTAGGAAGTAGCCACCAAGTGAAAGGACATTACCTGGTAAATTGACAGGAAAAGAGTCCACAGACAGTCTGTAAACCAATTAAACATAAACATCTGATGCACATTTTCTACTGAAAGAAAAGCAAGGGAAAGAAGAGAAAGGAAAACTTTAAGGTTCCCAAGTCTGCAAACAAATTGTACCATTAACTAACTGTACCGTACAGTATTTTCATCTTAATTTATAGAAAATATATAAAGTGGTTTTTAGTGCTTTCTTTTTTCAGGATTCCTAGAGTAAATAAAATATTTAGCATAGGTATACAGTTTCTAGAAGGCACCGTTAATACTTTGGACTTGAAACAAAATGACTTTTTAAAAACACCAGTTTGTATCCAAATAGTTGGATACACTGGAAGAACAGAGCTGAAGGCAAAGAACAATGGATGTGTGTGTACCTGCAGTGGACAAAGAGCAAAGCCACAAAGGCTGTGCTGGGAGTGGACATTTGGGTTTTATACACTGGAGGCCAGGAGGACATTATACTAAACTATTAAAAATAATGTATGAAATTTAGCTGGCTGGAAAACTGAAATGTTGTTAAAGTACAGGGTACAGTAACAACTTGGTTGCTTTTAGTACATGGAATCTTTGATTCTTCTTTTAAATGACCAACTGTGATAAAAAGCAGGGGCTCAAGATCCCTTAAGCAACTGAATATATCCTCAGAGTCAGGAAAACTGAGTCCCAGACATCTCTGAATGGGCATTCTTCTTACTGTTAAGTGACATCAAAGTTGACTAATACTGTCTGGCAATCATAGGGGAAAACATTTCCTCTACATTGTTCCTCCCTTTATAAATGTGGGTTCCGTTTTTAGGGTTAGACATCATTCTAAGGTAAAAAGAAACAGCTTGAATACTGTAAGTCATAGGTAACACGTTACTACTAAATTCAGTGTACTTCCATCTCATTGTAGCCTAGTGAGCAACTACTTATGTTTAAAAAATTTCAGAGGCCACCTTAAGGAAAGCAGTCTTTTTCAACTCCTGCTTCTTCAGAATCGTTTTCACCGGTCATAGAATCTTAGTGTTGGGCAGGCGCTTGAAAGACCTTAGTCAATTCTCCACTCTACCCAGGTAGGAGTCCTTCATTAATGCTTCTACTCCTGGGTTTTCTGCACGTTCCCCACCTCCAGTAACTCACTGTATCTCACAGAGAGACTGGTCTCTTCAAAAAAAAAAAAAAATTCCTCTTAATTCTTCTGTTTATTCAGCCAGAATCTACTCCTTTTTACTTTTATCCATTATTCCTAGTTCTTCAGCACTTTGGATTAATTCAACAGGTATCCTCTTACTATTGAAAGGCAAAGTCAAGAATTTAGGTTAAAAAACCTAGTGATGTGAGAAGAGCTGAAAACAGGACATGATAGAGCTAAAGACATGAGAAACTATGACCTTAACTATGACCTTTCAAAATTGGCACACTTTGTAGTATATACTAATGGGATGTCCAAAATGGTAAATGTTAGAATTGTGGAGTAAAATGCTTAAAGGGTGGTTAATTCCAATTTCATGTGTTTATGGTTTATGTTCCAAAACGAAAATATCACTACAAAGTCTAAATAAATGCCTCCTTAGATATTATTCCCCCACCAAATGGCCTCCTTATTTTTAGCAAATACTAATTTTTACCACATTAAGCTACTCACAACTTGTATTACATTGGGAAAATTATTTTTAAGCCATTTATTGACTGCTACATTCAAAAGTTACTAAGCAATATTTCAGCCCTATGAGGTATATACAAGCATATGCATACTCATACACCCAAACCCTTCACAAGCATTATTTTGCTGTTAAAAGATGCACTTAGGGTCACAATTTTAACTCAACAAGTACCTTAATAAATAAGCTTCTTTTACATTTATATATACCTATGAATATAACCTTTTATTTGGTACCTGATTGAAATACATGTATACTGACACTATAGAAACATGTTTGTGCAATCAAAAAGGTGCCTCTCAATATGCAACAATTAAATCTTTAATTTCGACTGTGAGGTTGCTTGCCAGAAATAGATGAATACAATATATCCGAAACAGTAAAAGCAAATTGTGTATCTAATAATTTCCAGGGCCCAGGGGTCCCTTTTGAGATTGTTTTGTGAACTATTTACTAAACTTTTTCTTTAAAAGTGACAGCCTGCATCACTTGTTCATGACTGGAGAATAAAAATTAATGGCTAACTACAAATTTGCTGTGAAACAGCAAATACAAAAGCTTCATTTTCTTAAGTAATATTTAAGATAAATCGAGTTAACTTTTAGTAGACAGAATGCAGGTTGCAAAAGCAGAATTGCATTACTTCCAGAAGCCCCACATTTATGCAACAATAACCATCATCGTTTTGTTAGTCTTTTATTATTAGAACCACCCTAAAATACTTTTTTAGCTTTCTGGTTCTTCAAACAGGTATCCTCATGATTTCTACAGTTTTATCTAGTGGCCCAATTTTAACAGTCCGCTACAAACTACTACGTTTGCAGTTCTTACACTGCTGTTATTTTTATCTCACCCCGGCTCTGAGCAGTTCCCAGACACAAGAGAGCCACACATTCCTCGAGGGAGTCTGCATTTCCCCTCCCTTCATTGCCAAGGACGCCCCTGCCTACCAGCATCACATCCGTCTTGACTGCATTGAACCTCAACCAGTTGGTTCTTAACCACGTCCGAAACTCAGCCAGGCACTGGGAGAATCGAGCCACCACACCATCTGGATTAAAGGAAAGAAAGCCTCAGTAGCGACGACACAGAACCCACGCTAGCTCAAGCTCACCATACACACTGTCTTGCATTTTTCAAACGATGGCTGGGGAACTGGGTCAAGGATCCTGTGACAATGTCAGGCCAACGTGAATAAATCTGGGGTCATGCGGTTTGCAACCACTGATAAAGAAAATTAGGTCGCCGTATTTCACCCATCTTTCAAGAAGGTTCAGTCAACTACGGGTCATCTATCACAGCCAAGCGGCCTCAGTAGGCCAATCTTGTAATTGCACTAGGGTTTCTGGCAAAATCAGTTTTAGCGGTGGAGGGAGCTTTCAAAGGGAAACCTGCAGCTCAGAGAGGGGCAGCGACTCGCCCAAGGTCACACAGCAGGCGGGGACCAGAGCCGGGCTCCAGGCCTGGGACCACTCCACTACCAGCTCAGAGAACTCGGCCACTCCAGGGCGCGCAGGCCCGACAGGAGGGCTTGTTCCCGGTCGGCGGCCCTCTCGGTCGCTCTTCCTTCCAGCGCTCCACCGCAAAGGGCGAGCCGGTCCAGGATCCCGCAGTGCAGGCGGGAGCCTCCCGGCTGGGACCCAGCGCAAGGTAAAGAGGTGGAGCCACGAGGGAGTGGCCACTTAACTCCACCCCGCTGGGATTGAAGGCCGACCCGAGAAGGGAGTGGAAGCGAGCGGCGAGCGGCGCGCGGCGAACTCACTCCGCAGCGGATTCCCAGCCGCGGACGCCGGGAAGCCCCGCGCCGCCGCCGCCGCAGCTGCTGCCGCTGCTGCCGTCGCTGCTGCCGCCGCCGCCTCCGCCACCGCCACCACGAAGAGAGAACGACGGCGGCCGGGAAGTGTCGGGCGGCACAGGCGCTGCGCATGCGCCCTGGGCCCCCCGGCGCGTCCCGAGGAAGCTCCACCCCGGAAGTGCGGAGTCTTCCGGGCGGCGCTCCGCGGTGGGGGAGGGGACGCAGCCAAAGGGCTGAGGAAGACTCTGGGCGCCCCGCACCCGCGCGGGAGGAGGAGGGGAGAGAGAGTTGGGGCCGCCCCCACTTACAGCCGCTGCCGCCGCGCCCGCCGCCGCCCGCGCTGCTGCCACCACCGCCTGAAGACGCCCCATCCATCCGCCTGCAGCCAGAGACTTGCCGCCTGGGAGGGGCCTGGGCCCGGCCGCCCGCCTCCACCTCCTCCTCCGAGGCGGTGTCCCGAGCTTCCTCCCCTCCGCCAACCCTCTGCCCTCCCCTCCGCCTCCGCCCTCCCCTCGGCCCCCGCAGCCAGCCAACCGCACGGCCGCTTGTTACCCGGGCTGCCGTCGCCATGGCGCCCGCCACGCACTCGTGCCAGGCCCGCGGCGCCGGCGGTTGGGTGCGGGGAGCGCAGCCTGGGACCGTGACCGGTGGCCCGCAGCTCTCCAGCCGGCCGCCACGATGCCCAGCTCTCTGAGCGGCAGCCGCAAGTTGCCGAGCCACTTGTAAGTTCCGGCATTGGGACCCGGGCTGGTTCGCGGGGCCCCGCGGGAGACCCCAGGTTCCGACCCGGATCCGGACCGGAGGGTGACCCGACGGTATCGCGGTGCGCTCTATTGCTCCCGGGCGCTGATACCGCCGCGTCTGCTCTCCGGAGAGCTGCTTCGATTAGGGTCTCTCTCCCTCCCAGCACGCAGGTTTTTGCTTCTATGTTTGTTTTTCCAGTTTGCAGCTCCCTCCCTCTTCGTCTGGATGCTCCGGCGCCTCCACTAGGTGCCAGCAGACCGAACGTTACAGCGCTCGGTTCTGCAGGATTTTTGTGCCACCCTGGAGCCTTCCTCTCCTGTTTGCAGCATTGGGCGGTGCAGACCGGAGTCGTGTCTCACTACTTGAAATGAGCCCCATAAAAGACCTCCACAGTTCCACATCAGTTTGGTTCCCTCTTCTCCAAACTCCTCCAGCTCACTTCATCTTTTTTTAGCGGAACTTGTTGGAAGTCCTCGGGAGAGAACCTGGTGTTCACCCTTGAATATGACAACCGAGATTCTCATCCAATCTGTTTCGCCAGTGAAGCTTTTTTGAAAGTCATTCGGAAACATCTGGCTGAATGTGATAATTTACACTTCTCAACTGACCTGGGAGCAGCTTTAATCTGTATTGATCTCTTCTTAAATTTTGAAATCTGTAGGGCCTTTGTGGGATACCACTCTTCCCTACATCTTTTAAAAGTACTTTACTGGTACTTATTCCTCCTGTAACAAGTATTTCTGCATTGGTGGCGTCATTCCTTAAACTCGTTCTTTTTGCTGGTTGCTTATCCTTTTGAAAACTGCTTATGCTGGTGAGTCATAATTTTTTAACTCTAGCTAAAACCTCTCCGAGGAAATAGACTTTAAGAGAAATCTGCACATGGAAGTTAATAGAGATCTTGAAACTTAACATCCAAAAGGAAGGTTAACTCCTCCTCTTTTCAAGTTTAGTCTTTCCTATTTAAGTAAGTGGCACATTTTACTCTCTCAGTTACTCAGGGGAGAAAACCAAAACCCTGCAGTCACCCTTCACTCCTCTCAAATGCCACACAATCAGTGCTTCCTACATACAAAGTAAATCTAGACTATGTACTGCTCATAGGTAAGTCACTGTTGCATTGTGTTAGCTGCCTGAATAATTGCTAACGCCCCCCACATACTAATGTGTAGTTTTTTTTTGCTCCAAGCCTTCCTGAGATTTTTCTTATTTCTGCAGAGTCAGTGCTCACATTCTTACAGGGCTCCGCAGGGTATGGTTTTGAGCTCTTCCCCACGGGTGACTATACTCCAGATGGGTTCCACAGAACATTGTGCACACGACATTCCCATTTCTGTGCCTGTGCATGTGCTGTTTTTTGGGAACATTGTGCCTTCAAATCATTTTGTGACTCATTTCCTCCAGATGCTACCATGTGTCAAATAATACTAGCATTTTAATCCCTTACCTTTGCTTCATTTCCTATACAATTTATAGGGATGTCATACAGAGGTTTATTAAGCTGTCTGCAGTTAAGGAATTGTTACAGTGTACATATCTAAAATCTCAGGAAGTTTCACATGTTCAGAAATATGGCTTTTGGAAGATGATTGGATTATGGGATGCTATACATGCCAGTGGATTAACCTATTTATGAGTTTGTTGCAGAATGTGCTATTAGGAGGTGGGGCCTGGTTGGAAAAGCTGAGTCCCTAGGGGTGTAGCACTGTTCCTGACCCCTCTCTCTGCTTGCTGACTGCCATGAGTTGAGTAGCTTTCCTTTGCCAGGCCTACCACCTCCATTTCTGCAATGGAAGAAGTCTCCTGTGGACTGAACCTGGAGCTATGAGCCAAATAAACTTCCCTCTTTCCTAGTTACTTTCTCATCACTGAGACACAATACCCAATATCCATAGCTTAACAAGAAAAGGTTTGTTTTGTAAATTTAGTTTGTAGAAGTTGCATTTACAGTCAGCTGACTCCAAGGTAGGGTGGCTTGGCAGAGGAGCATCGCAGAGGAGACACAGTTCACAGTGTGGCAGCAGAAAGCAGAAGAGATTAAGAGAGTATGGGGGAGATAAATCTTTCCAGGCTACAGCCCCAGTGACCCACCTCCAACCAGGCAGGCTTCATCTTCCAAATCACATTTAGCTGTAAACACATCGGTGGACTAACCCACTGATCAGTATGGCACCGCTCTAATCCAGTCACCTCCCTAAAGCCCTACCTGTGAGGGCCTGAAGATACACAGGGGCACCCCCTCTAAGGTGCAGGTGTCACGTATTTAGTCTCCATGATGGGAAAGTGACTAATACAGGGAACTATTCATTTGTGCCTCTGTTGCCTAGAGTGAGGAACATGGTCAATAAATATTTACTGATTGAGCAAAGGATTGCATGAGGATAGTACATTTGTTAGCTTTCCCATTGCTCAGCACGGTTCCCAACAGTCAGCTTGAGGAGACCTTTTTTTTAATCAGTACCAGGGATCGAACTCATGGCCGAATACTTGCAAGGCAGGCGCTTATGCCGCTAAGCTAAATCCCCAGCCCCTGAGGAGACTTTTAATTTGTCTCATGTTCACGGTCAGCCGGCTCTAAGTCAGGGACATCATGGTGGAAGGGCCTGGGGGAGCAAAGCTGTTCAGTTCACGATGGCCAGGAAGCACAACAGTGTCAAGACCTGCACCCCAAGGCCACCCCTCCATGACCCACCCAGACTCATCCGGAAGTGGGCGCCATCAACTCCCTGTGTAATCCCACAGCCAGTGAAACAGACACAACCAAGCAATGATCACAGCTGTGCTTCCGAATTTTGTTTCCACAAAGTATGGAAGTCTCAAAGTGAAATTAAGATGAATTCATGTAAGTTAAAACAAAAGCCGTAAAATTAATATAGTGTCGGAGGGTATTAGAAAACTTTGCTTAGAATGTTTGTTTTTGCCTTCTTGAAACAGCAGTCCAGTGTGTAGTCCAGGCTGGCCTCAAAACTCAGGGCATTCCCCAACCTCAGCCTCCTGAGTACTGTGATTATGGACCTGTACCCACCCCACCCTGGAGTTACTTAATGACAAATTCATTGTAGATGAATGAAAGGAAAGCCTGTGAGAGGGGAGGTGGTATAAGGTTTGTGTTTTGAGAAATCCACACCACCTTATCTAAGGAAAACAGTATCAGCTGCCCTGGCTTCCCTGCCCTGTGGAGTCCAGGGTGTACTTTTTTTTTTTTTTTTCATTTTATAATCTTTCTTTTGCTCTCTCTCTCCATTTTTTCCCCCAAGCTCATTCTGCAGAGCCAGTTTCTCCCTCACTCTTCACTTTTACTTTTCAAATAAATGTTGTCAGCATTTAAGAAAAGGGGGAAAAAAGGTGTCAAAGATATTAAAATGTACCACCTGTTGAGTTGTTGTGATACATCATTTTCTAACCTTCCTCTTCTTGGGTTTTATACCAGATCTTGTAAAGGATCTCTCAAAGCATGTCAACTTTGTTTTTCACTTCAGTTTTTCATATGTGAAACCCTGGGGCTTAACAACGTGGGATAAATACCCTACCATGGTATAGACAACCGCTGGCTGTTTATTCAACGCTTCCATTATGTTTCTCTGCCCATTACCTTTCAAAGAGCTAAGAGTTCCAGGTAGTAGAACAATTACCTTTATGGATTTTTTGTACTGAGGATTGATCTCACAACCTCATGCTTGCTAGGCAGGTGTTTATGCTGCTGAGCTAAATCCCTAGCCCCCTTCATGGATTTTGAAATATCCAATAATTGTACCCTGAGTAATACTGAGGAGAAAGTCAGTGATCCTGGATATGAGATCTTCAGAGGATAGGAGAAGTAATGTGGTAATGAAGGAAAACTGCCATTAGGAAGTGGCCTATACAGGGCTTCTTAGCATTCCTCTTGCCGGTTCATCATTCCCAAATCCTACATCTTAAAGGAAGAGAGGCATAATTTGGCTTAGAGTTTCAGGGCATTTAGTCCATGATTGGCTGGCTCTGAGTCAAGAATGGCAGAAGGGCCTGATAGAGCAATGCTCTACTAAGAATCAGGGCATAGGAGCAGTGCAAGAGAAGGTGAGAGCAGGGACCATATGTAATACCCAAAAGCACACCTTCATGACACACCCAGAACTCCGCTTTACTAATAACCCCCTGGTGTTCCTTAATCCAGTAAAATTGACATTTCATGACTAATGATCACAATCCACCCATGTTAACTTGACAAACAGGCATATCTTAAAATATACTTAACCAACAAAGATAATAGTAAATTCATAATTCTGGCTGACATGATATACTCTCCAATGCACAATCTGAAACCCACTTTTCTCTCCCCAGTTTCTGATCAGCTATAGCATTTTTAGAAGCCCAAATCAAAGTCTTTTCTGAGAATCAAGGCAAACTTTTAGCAAGTAAGCCCTGATAGAAATGACAAAACAAGTTACATAATCCTAAAATATAATGACACACGGTAAATATTTTCATTCAAAACACAGGATCAGGAGATGAAAAAGAATCAGACCAAAACGAGCAAAAGCCAGCAAAGCAATATTAAATCCTGTAGTTCCATGTCTAAAATCCGGGACACATGCTGGTGAGATAGGAGTTATGGAGGAAATAAGAGAGGCCACTCCTATAGCCTCTCTTAGTCTGGCAACACAACCTGCAGCTTACATTAGCAAATGTTTCACATCCATGGCATCTCTGACTTTCTGGAGTCTTCACTCCACCTTTGGCTTCATTCTCAGAGCTTCACATGCTGCCCTCTCAGGCTCCTTACCTGGCCTCCCAGGCCTTCCTTTAAAATCTGGATGAAAGCCTCCCTAATCCTACAATACTTGCATTCTGCATGCTGATAAAACCAGCATTACACTGATGACTTGAAGGTATGCTGTCCGTCCATCCGTGCAACCAGTTACCTAGGTCATCTTAGGTTGAGATCCCTTTCATTTGCAAATGAAAGGTTGACAATTTTACATCCGTGAGCGTAAAGTGAGAGGTCTTGATGATTCCTGAGATGCCTTCAAGGCATCTCTCTTTTTATCCCTGTACAGAGTACTTGGTTTCTTTTAAATGGTGCTAATCTGTTCAGCAAGCACTTTCTTTGACCTTAGCTTTACACATAATTCCTCTGAGGCCAAAATTTAAGTATTCCCAATTTTCGTGCTCTGTTTTGTGTCTCAGATTTTCACTATAAATCTGACTAAAAGCAGCCAGCAGTACTCAGGACATGGTGAGAGTGTTGAACTGCTTTCAGATTTCTACCACCTAATGACTCAGTCCACTACCCATGATCGCAGTCTGCTACAGCATTTCAGCACATCGTCAAAATGTCAGGATTTTTCCACTAGAATGTAACACTCATGGTCTCTAATCTTTGTTAAATCTTTGTTTCCACAGGAAACCTTGTGAGTCTGATCTTTATTTCCACATTCCTCTCAGCATCCTGGTTTCTGAGCTTTGACCAGAGTCACCCTTGAGGCTGTGCTTATTACAGTATTATAAACTTCTCTAGGCCACATCTTTAAACCTTTCTAAATTTTTCCTGCAAACCAGTCCAAAGGCTTCTAAACCAATGGTCAAGCACAGGTATAGCAATGATCCCACTCCTGGTACCAATTTTTCTGTGTTAGTCAGGTTCCCCATTTCTGAAACAAAATACCCAAAATCCTCAAGATAAAGGAAGAGAGAGTTAATTTGGCTTATGATTTCAGGAGATTCAGTCCATGGTAAGCTAGCTCCAAGTCAGGAACATCACGGTACAAATGCGTAGTGAAACAAAACTTCTAACCTCATCACAGCCAGAAATCAGAGCAGGGAAACAGCACTAGAGAGGAAGGGACCAGGGATCATTATAGTACATAAGGTCACACATCCATGACCCACCCAGACATCCTCAAAAGTATGCTTTAATAGTCTCCTGAGTGTTTCTTGATCCAGTCAAGATGATGTATTGTGATTCATGGTCAAACATGGCTATTGAAACCATGGATTTTACTAAATTTTCTCAGGGACTATATAGTGAAAGAACAGACAACTGCAATCTGACCCTAGGTATAATTTGCAAAGAAAGATTCTAAGAACAGAAACAAAATGACAGGCTTGAATTTTATAAGGATAGTAGGCCAGGAGGTCAAGAGAAAGGATTTAAGAGTTAAAATTAATGGCAAAAGAGTGATTCAACTAAGTGGACTGTGGGGGAAGAGAACAAGAAGCAAAGAGCTAAGACCTGTGAGTTGGTGCCATGCAAACCAGGCACCAGCCCCTTCTGGTGTGCAGGCAGAGAGACAAGAAGAGCCAGTCCTCCCCAGCTCCCCCTGTAAGGGATGGGCTGATCCAGAGAAACACAGGCTGTGATGACAGCTGGTGAGGTAAAATGCACTTTAATGCGTGTAGAGCTTAGGGTTTCACTGACTTTGCGGGCATAAAGCCTGGTCTGATCTGCTGTTAAGGGGCTGGCATTACGCAGTGTGGCATACATGGGGGTTCGCCCTCTGAAGGTGGTGGCCATTATTAATCTCCATTATCTTGTTTTGAAATCCTATATCATTCTCATTGTTTTGTTTGCTTGGGTTTTATTCTTTTTATCTTGTTTGATTTTGTTGTATCTGATGGCATGGGCAACTGTTTCAAAGATAACAAGATATATTATGGCAGCCATTTAAATTTACTATTATCATGTTTAGAAGTCCTTTATTACATCCATTGTTTTGTTTTTATTGGTTCTATTCTGTTTCTGTTTTGTTTGATTTTACTATGTCTGAAGGTCTGGGCAGCTACTTTGAAGACAACAAGGGGCATTATGGTAACCATTGTTGATTTCCTATTATATTGCTTTGAAATCCTGTTCCACTTACACTTTTTTGTTTTGATTGGCTGTATTCTGTTGTATTTTGCTTGGTTTTATTCTCTCTCAAATAAAATTTAAAAACGGTTCAACTGAAAAATTGTAGATTCTGTTAGCTAGAGAATAACAAATCTAAAAGGTTAAATGGAAAATAGAAAGGTCTGTTGATTAGGCATGTCAAGGAGTTGAAGTATAGGAAACGAGTATCACAGAAACCTTTTATTTATTTTTTGCCTTTTTCAGACAGGGTCTCGCTGTGCAGTTCAGGCTGGCCTTGAACTCACTTTGTAGCTCAGGCTGGCTTCACACTTGCAGCCATCCTCCTGCCTCAGCCTCCCGAGTGCTGGGATTACAGGCGTGAGCCGCTGTGCCTGACTACAGAAGCTATTTTGAAAAGTCATATTTAAGAAAGGGAAATGATCAACTTTCAGATGTTACAAAGATAAATACTATAAAGAATATCTTGGATTCAAGGATTTGAGCGGATGGATGATTTTGATGGAAGTCGGTTCTATGCAGTAGAAGTGGGAAGGGCTAGATTGCATTGAATCATGGACCAAATAAGAGGTATAAATAAGCAGGCAGAGTGATAGGGCCCTTGCCTGCAATGTGTCTGGCACTGGGTTAGGTCTCCAGCTCAGCCCTCTTCATGAAAAAGTATATAATAGTTTACTTATATTTTAGGAAACTGACTGTGAAAGAAAGAAGACATGTAGTAATAGGCAGAGGAAGATACAGCTAATGCTTTACCTAAACAGGATGATTGGGGCATAATTATATGTGCATGGGGAAATGAGAATAGTAGGGCTGAAATCACTGACGGAGAAGAGTTCCGGGGAAAGCAGTAGGAGACAGTTGCAGAGTGTGGCTAAGAGATTCATCTTGGATGAAAAACGTCACCTCCTACTGAAAGAGGAAAGCAGATGAAATGGATTGAGATGAGCTTGCCGGAGACAGAGGAAGAATTTAAAGAGGTAGAGAAAAAAATCTGCAGTTTTCATATGATTGATACTTTTCGATACTTTTGTTAATGAGGTGGAGGGTAAAATCCTTCCTTTAGAGACCAGAGGAAGAAAGACAGGATTGGCTACTTACAAAGAATATAAATGGAAAATAGTGTACAAAAAGAATTCATTTTTCTCATTTGTTTAAAAAATATTTAGTGTCCAGGATACGCTGGTACTGTGATGTGTGTTAAGGATATGGTAATGAGTAAGAGGGTTCCTGTCTCAAATATGCTCACAGCCAGTGGAAGAAGAGAAAGCGGGAAACAAAATGTAAGGTAGTAATAAATGCTACAAAGAAAAAAATACAGGCAGTGAGTTGATTTTTGTCATTTAAAAATATTTTATTCTTATGTGATCTTTGGAAGCGTATTTCGTTTCTATCATCTAAGGAAAGATCAGCCTCATTTTATAGAAATCTGTAGTACAGAGTTATAGAATGAATAAAATGATAAACATAGGTCCTGTCTTACAGAACTTGCAGAATAAATCCAAAAGTAAAATTATATTTTTATCCTGGGTACACAGAGTTTGATCATAACTTCTCTTATTAAAATTTTTTATGTACTTTGTTCAGTCATGAATATATTATTCTTTCCATTGTTACTCATGTTTAAATCTGTGAAGGTATCTGCACAGTACACTTATTTGTCCTTAATAGGCACTTCCTAACTGTAATTTATAAATTAATTCATTTAGGGCCAGGGATTTAGCTCAGCAGTGTAAGCACCTGCCTGGCAAGTGTGAGGTCATGAGTTCAATGTCTGGTACCAAAAAAATAAAAACATAAAGTCATTCATTCATTTAATCTTCATGATAACCTATGATTTAAGTATAGTTACTATCTATATTTTATAAATATACAAGGAAATTAAGTCCCAGAGAAATCTGCATAGACTTTGAATCTTTCTGCCTATGTCAAATCTCAGCTATGGTTGGAATATTTATTTCTCCTTCAGCCTCTGTGACTTGACATTAAGATGATGTCAACAGGAACCAAGGGTTGCTGTGGTAGGAAAGGTGATGTACTGTAGGTGAGCTCTCTAAAACTGTGCTAACCTAAAATAATCTCTCCAGGAGCCATTGCTATTTCACACTCTAGGTATAGATTATTCACACATTGTTTAGTGAAAGGTTCCTTTTTATTATTGGTTGGCTTTTGAAAGGTTCCTTTTTATTATTGGTTGGCATTTCTTTTCCATTCAGGATCCTCTGAATTGTATTCTATTTTCCTTATACAGGGCTATGTTTCAATCGAAAAAGTCTATTAGCTTTCCTGAAAAAGGAAAAGAAGCTTTGAAGAAAGGGTACGCTGGTGCAAATCAAAGTTGGATGGGTGTATCAAGAAACTTACTTATTCTACCTGAGATGAAAATAACAGAAAAAGTGAATGTTCCAGGCCCTAAGACAGTGCAGGTAATGTTCTTTAGAATTCTGGGTTTATTTTTAAAAGACATTATGAAAAATTTGATTGCCATTTTAGAGATATAAAATGTAGTACTGCTTTCAGAAAACCATATCTAATATTGAAATACTGATTTCCTTGGCATATTTAACCCCATAACATTTATTACAACACGATATTGGTTATTGGCTCTCATTAATGACAATAAGAAATTAGGAGTAGAATAAAGAAAGTCTACCAGTGACCTTACTTCATGTTTATGGTAATAATTATATCTAATACACGACTACTACTACCATCTACTTTTTAGCGGTATAGTATTGCAAATGTCATCAAGTGAGATGTCAGATATTAGAAAACTGATAAAGTCAGACATTTTAAAAATTTTAATCAAAGTATAACATATATACATATATAAAAGTACATTTCACATATCTACATATATTAAGATTTTGGGCTAGATGATGGTTTTTGAAGTGGGAGATTAAAAGCACAGTCTCTAAAATATAAAACTGGTACATTAGACTTCATAAAGATTGCAACTTCTGCCCTTGGAAAGACACTGTAGTAGAATGTGCTGGGGAAACTATAAAGCATATCCTCCGGAAGTACTTGTAACTACATAAACTTGTAAATATATAAAGAGCTTTCAAAACAATATTAAGGCAAATTAATTTTTAAAAATGGGCAAAATACTTGAACAATCATATCATCACAGTAGACATTCAGATGGCAAATAGGGAGGTGAAAAAAGATCAAGGTTAATTATCAAGAAAATGCAAATTAAAAATCATAAAATGCAGATAAATATCTGTTAGGGTGTCTAAGTTAAAGACTGGCCATACCAAGTGTTTGCAATCTGCAGAGGACCTAAAATGTTAAATACTCTGATACTAGATGTGGAAAATAGAAAATAGTGTGGCACATTATTAAATATTAAAAACACATCTACTATACTACTAATTTTCTAGATGTTTGCCCACACGAAAAGAAAATATATGCTGATACAAAGACTATTACATAAACACTGTATATTTGTACATATATTATATGGATCTCTCTGCCTACATATATATATATATGTGCATACATGTGTACGCATGAAAGATTGAAAGGTTACCTACTTTTTCCACCTCTGTTCAACATTGTAGTGAGAGTCCTAGCCAGAGCAATTAGGGAAGAGAAAGGGATCAGGGCCAGGGATTCAGCTTCGCAGCAGCACAGTACTTGCCTGGCAAAGATGAGGTCCTGAATTAGATTTCCAGTACAAAATAAAAAAAAAGAGAGGAGGAAAGGAAGGAAGGAAGGAGGGAAGGAGAAAGGAAGGAAGGAAGGAAGGAAGGAAGGAAGGAAGGAAGGAAGGAAGGAAAGAAACCGAAGTTTTCCACATTGGAAGAAAGTAAATTAAGTCTTTTCAGCGACGATATGTCTTACATGCAGAAATCTCTAAAGGACACACACACACACACACACACACACACACAAGAAAAACTAATAAAGTCTACCATTTGCAAACTGGAAGGAAATCCCTGTCTAAAAATGAAGTGCTCACTTTTCCTGCAAATACGGTAACTATTCCTGCTTTTTGGGGGGCCTGTTGCATGAAGTATCGTTTTCAGATAAATGTCTTTTTCAGTTTCTTGATCCATTCTGCTTGTCTGTTTGTTTTGGCTGGTAAATTGATACTATTTACATTGATGGTTATAACTGATATGCATTGACTTATCCTTGTCATGTTATTATCCTGTTGTTGGTTCCTTTTCTTTCTCTTCTGTTTAACTGCTTGTCTTGCCTGGTGGATTCTTTCTACTGGCATACACAGGTACAAATTCCCTGTCATGGAGGCGATCATCATGTATATCTAAATAGCAAAGATAATGAAGCGCTCAAAGGAAAAAAAGTCAACTACAACCTTATATCTAGCAAAGCTGCAGTTTAAAAGTGAAGTAAAATGCTATTCCAGATAAACGAGAATTGTGAGAAATTTTACATATTGAAAGCAAGTAACTATGTGATAATTAAATCTATATGAATAAAAAACACACCTAAACATCTTTCTGTAACTATAAAAACACAATTATCAGACCTTCCTCCTTTTTTTGAAAAGCAATTGTATAAATCAATATATACATAATCACACAGAAATTAATACATTATTAAGGTATGCATCAGTAATAGTATGCAGAGAGTTGGTGGGAGCAAAACTGTAATGGGCTAAAGAAATTCTGATAGATGAGAAGTTAATAATTGCAACACTAGGTTTTTGTATTTGTAATATTAATGGATATACATAAAAATAATATTCCTATAGGGACCAGAACTATCTGGGAATAATGTTCCAATATATTAGGCAAGTTAAGCAAGTGTAATCCAACCCTGACTTCTAGATGACATGTGTGGTAAGCTCTAGAGCAATCAGTGAGACTTGAAAATACAGTAAACGTTCACTAATGAAGTTAAGAGGCTGCATTAGGAAACACCCACTCCATGCGGGAGAAAAGAAACAATACCGTTTGCCTTACACCGATCAAATGGTAGAACAAAATCAGTAGATCAAGAAGTTACAAAGGAAATTGGAAAATATAGTAATACAATTGATAGTTCAGACACCACTGCTTGTCGTATGCCACTTAGGAAGCTGATAGATACAAGTCCCTACGTTAGGGAAAGGAGTGACAAGCCAGCTGTGTGGCACATGACTGTGTTGTGGTCCCCACTTGAGAGGCTGAGGCAGGAGGATCAGTTGATCCCAGGAGTTTGAGGCCAGCACAGCAAGATCCTGTCTCAAGAAAGAAAGAAGCAGAACCGGAAATCGTTAACCTTTCAGTGTAAGGAAATGGAGAAGCAAGCAGCGCTTGCTAACAGCTGGACATGGTCGTGTAATATTATTTCTATTTCCTGGGTTCCGCTGCTTAGGAGCCCTCATTCTTTACTTATTTCATTCTAAATAAACATTTCCACAGGTGCTGGATGAAAATGGGGTTGACGTTACTCCCAGACCCCTTTACTGCCCAGATCCACACTCAGCAAAGCTCAGTAAACTGCTGTCCTCCCAGGAAGGCTCCCTGGGGTCGGATATCGGGGCCTCCTACAGCATGTATCAGAACACGCTGAACCCCAGTCTGATGGGGCAGTTCACAAGGTGAAGTGCACTACTGTACTATGTAGCTCTTTTCTTACCATATATATTGAATCTGTATTCAAATTGCATGTATACCTTAGGTATCAATTATCTGTTGTCTCCCAATGTGAGTGTATATGATTTAGAGTTCCCGCACTCACCAAAGTATTTGTAGAATGTGTAGAGATTTGACTTATGGTTTCCCAAGGATCCAAAAGAAAGGGCTACCATTCACCATTGATTGCAATTTCCCTTTAGTATTTTTCCCTAGTTTCTTTAGCTTCTGTTATGCTACATTTTATGGGAATGGATGGATTTCTTTTTTCTCTATCCTGTCATAAAAACCCTTGTTTTTCTAGGGATTGATCTCTATGATATTTTAGAATACAGAGGAATCATACTCTGCCTGTCTTAGTGACTTTCTCATGGCCGAGACATAACACCTGACACCCACATGTTAAAGGAGAAGAGGTTTGTTTTGGCTCACACTTGGCAAAGGCTGGCTCTAAGGCAGGACAACGTGGCAGAGGGCCATGGCGGAGGAGAAACCATCCACGGCGGGGAGGATAGGAAGTAGAGAGAGAAAGATGGAGGAACTGGGGATAAACAGACCCAGGCCATGCCCCCACCCCGACTCATCTTTTCCCACTGATTCCACCTCCTGTCCTCAAGTCAGTTATCAGCCCCAGGGGCCAGTCACCTCTCAAAAGCCAGCTGGTGATCACATAAGGCTTTGCAGAGCCATCTAGAGATAAACCAGAACACTGCTGTTCAGCCCATTGGCAGACAAAAGGCGAGGGGATGCCAGGTAAAGCAAGAGACGGTTCAGGGAGCTTGTCCCATGCTATAAAATGGGCTGGATAAGGTGGTAAGTAGAAGAGATACAGACTTTAGAGAGTGATGTTGGTATGTTTAAGGAAATTATTTTTGGATTCTTCTGTTGATTTCCTGCTGAGTCCACAGATGTGTTTAATTCAATTCAGCAAGACCCTTATAAAATTAAACAAAGCATATTTAAGATAATATTGAACAGCAAACATGCCCTGAAGTAAGAATGCTCCATGAGATTGAGGAACTGATAAAAAACATTGACAAACCCATAAGGGACGCACAGTGACAGCAGGGAAAAGGCTGAGAAAGTTAGGCTCTATTTTTGGGTTTTGTCTTGAACATACTTTTATTCTAAATATATTCTGAATGACTTCAGACATAGATTTGACATGTGTTATTCTACAATATATTTAGATTACTTCTGATTTAAAGAATATTAAAATCAACTCTTTTTCAATATATTTTGATCAACGCACTTTGATCCATGTTGCTGATAAGATTGTAGCGTATTTGATTTCTCCATCTAATGATTCAATTTATATATAAATATAGTTTCATAATTCATATTTACATAAATGATAATGCTGTTTTTAATTGTTAAAGGTCAACTATAGGGAGCAGCACAGTTTCTAAGTCAAGTGTATCAACAACTGAGTCAATGGCAGGAGACCTAGAGGAACCATCCTATAAAGGAGAAAAATGGGCTAGTTTTGCAGGTAATAAAACCACACTTTTGTCTTTAATCTTATTGTCTTCACTCATTTTCAGGTGCATACCTCCCCACACATGCTCTTTCGTACATTTGTGAAACTGTTAAATTCTAGCCTCATAGTCTGTATGGCTTTGTAGGATCTCCCCATCCCTTAATCCGGTTCACACATAGAGAGAGATCCCCCCTCTAATGTGTTTGGAAATCACAATCATACTTCTTTAACCTCCAGTACTCAGGAAAAAAAAAATAAGTGTATTGGATAAAAAGGAAGTTAACTGACATAAACAAGCACTTAGAGTTTAGTTTCTAATGCTATTTTCCAGCAAAAAGAACCAGGGATCTTTGGAAAAATGATTGAGTCAGTTTCTCATTGCTGGGATGATTACCTGACAAATACCTGCAATTTAAAGGAGCAGAGGTTTCTTCTGGCTCCTGTACAGAAGTTTCAGTCTTTGCATGGTTTGTGGCTTGGTGGAAGGGCTCTGAGAGAGGGAAGCTACTCACATCCTAGCAGCCAGGGATCCTAGTAAAGGTGGAGCTTGGAGGGAGATCCTGGTTCCAGGTCAGCCCACAGGGACTACCTTCTCCAACTAGACTCCGCCTGCTAGTGAGAAGTCAGCTATAAACCCTATAATATAATCATTTTCCAATATGCAAGACTTCAGGGGCCATTTTAGATCTAAATCACAACAGATGATTCTAGGACAGGGGCAGGAAAAATACAAGATGAGATAGAAAGTGAACAAAGCAACCCTACAAAGTTGTGTATGTGTGTGTGTGTAGTGTTATATGAAAGAGACCTATAGCCTTCAGGAGCTCCCATTGGCCAGAGGAGTGACATTTTCCACCACCAATGAATAGCATAGTATTGTTGCAGAAAAACTGATATCAAGACTTTTTGCACAGAGGAGTTAGAAGACAACTGTTTATTATACTAGTAGGTTGGTGGGAATCAGTTCCAAATCACCAGCCATGAGTCAGCTCAGAGTTGATGTGCTGGACTGTTCTGTTATTTAATATTTTATTGCACCCATTTTCATGATTTTAAAATTATACAGTATTAATAATACTCAAAAATAAGTATACCACAATTATTTTGCTGGTCCAGTTGACTGCTTGGTAATTTTTTTTTTTTTTGAGACAGAATCTTGCTATATAGCTCAAGCTGGCCTTAAACTCACTATGTACTCCAGACTGGCCTTGAGTTCACACTGATCCTCTTGCCTCAGCTTCCCAAGCTTTGGGATTACAGCAGTGTGCTACCACACCAGACTTGTAATTTTTTTAATAAATTTTTTTAGGTGATGAGGAAGGAATTTTTCTCAGGCATGGGCCTATAAAGGGGAAGCTGAACTTAAGACTGTGGAAATTATTTTTAAGTCTTATTTTCCTAAAGCTATTCAGGTGTCTGCTATGGAAAAATCTCATGGGTCTCTGCTTCACACCTTTTTGTGAACAGAAAACACTACACTCTGACCTACATGTCACATCATGGTTCTTTATTATGCACAGAAGCAATTTCAAGTTCACTCAGTGCTACAGATATATTTATGGTACAGTTTCCCGAGGACCTTGAGCCACTTCCTACCCTGAAGATTTTGGCCAGCCTTTTTCCACGTACTGGTCATGTGGACATTGAGCCCATTTTACCCCTTAGTCAACCGGAACTTCTCTGAAGACTGTAGGTAGCTCCTGGTCAAAGGAGTAGAGGTGGCCCACAGTCCAAACCAAAAGGCAACTTAAGAGCTGTCGCCGGAGCTATGGAAGTTAACTTCCAGGCTCAAAGAAGTGGTGCACGGCATCTCCCCCAGATACACTTTCCCCTTTATTCTTTCTGTATTGTACAGGCAGTCAGACATGCCAGGATCCCTATTAATAATGTAGGGTAGCTACAATGGGGTACGTTGGAGTTATGGCTGTGGGGTGGAGCCCATACAGACAGTCGGCCATGCAGACTGGTGAGAAGATGCTTTCAGTGAGCTTGAATAGACTGCGTATCACGCGTGGCTTGTTTCTCAACCATGTAAAGTCACCGGCAATGTACAATCTATCACCATATTTTCATAATGATTCGTAAGTGGTTTTTATGAAATTATTTCTGCAGGTTATGATCTGCAGGTTATGAGGGAAGCCCCTGAAACAATCATAACCAAAGAGGACCTGGAAAAGGACATAGAGATCCTACTCACGGAGACGGACACGCTGAGGTTTTTTGACCTCCCGACGGTCATGATCTCTGTAGAATCTGAAGAGGCGGAGAAAGTCACGTAGGTGCATTTCAGTTGTTTGTGTTGCTTCTGTAGTCCAGGTGCAAAATCGGGCCTCCTCATTTCTATGAGGGTTTTCCCTGGAGGTACTGGATAGAGGTGCGTGTGCCTTGAGGAATTATATATAAGCAATACATGCCTCGACAAACTGTGTGGAGAGCGTTTATAGTGGGTGTCAGCTTGCTAGAGGAAAACCCCACAGTTTGGCCATGTTCTTTAATGATGAGGCAGCCCTCTGAATGGAAAAGAGGCGATGTGGGCAGTGGGTGGGAAGTTGTGGTAAGCTAGGAGCATTGAATCCTGGTGTCCTATTTCACAACAGAGTGATTATGGTCAATAAGAGCTGAACGGGAATTTCAAATGTTTTCACTACAAAGAATAACTGAGGTGACAGGTGTCCTGCTTACACTGGGGAAAACAACAGACCTGTATATGAATGCCCCATGATACTGTCACACGATAAGACATATAAAATAAATACTATTTTGATGCATTCTAAATTAGGTCTAATTGTTAAAAGAAAGAACAGATGTTTATTTTGTAAGACATATGGGAAAACATAGGAAAATAAAAGAATTTACTCTGTTGGAGTAAATTTTTTATTTCTCTCTAATATGAATGTAAAGAGACTCTTAGTTCTTGCCTGATGTGTGTTGACATTGTCAGTCGGGACAAGCTCATTCAAAGCTGTCACATATTCTTGGAGAACTGGCTCCATTGTCATTTTGAGATGTCACTATTGCTGAGAGCTTTTCTTTGAAGTCTGCTTTATCTGAAATTAATAGTTACTATAAATAATAGTTTTTCAGATTATTTCATACCAAACATCATTTGAATATGATTCATAGTACTAAAATATCCATCACCAAAATAATTTTAGGGTATTATCTCTGCCTAAAATGTAAAATACTGTGTAATGGGCCAGGCATACTGGCATACTCCTCTAACTCCAGCCCCTTGGGAGAGCAAGACAGAAGGATTGCAAGTTCGAGGCCAGGCCAGGAACTTAGACTCTGCCTCAAGGTTTGCAAAAGGATTGGGGATGCAGCTCAGTGGCAGACAGCCCCTGGCTGGATTCACTCTTCTGTACTATATGAAAAAAATTATTGCAAAATTGTTTGGACTATAAAATGTAATACAACTGGATTCTGGATTAGATATATTTACAAGCTATAAGAAGGGAGCGAAAGTTCCCAGAACCTTGCAGAAGACAAAGGGGGCTGGGGATGTAGTTCCGTAGCAGTGTGCCTTCGCATATGTGAGGCCTTGGCTCCAACTGCCAGCACCCCCCAACATTTTTTTTATATCTTGAGTCCAAGAGTGTGATACCAACCTGGATAACGTCAAAATCTCAGTTCTCCCAAATGGCCAGAGGTTAGTCGGGTCTCCTGTTTTCCCTTAGAAGCAAACAGACCTCTGGAAGAAAGGACACCCCAGTTCAATTCTCAAGAGTCCCTTGGATTGAGGTTGCTTAAAATATACCAACTCACAAAGACACAAGTCATCATGAATAAAAATTAGCAGAAATAACAAACTCTAGAGCTAGACCCTGAATAATGATATTATCAGATATAGAATATAAAACATGCATGAAATGTTGAAACAAATACAACAGAATTAAGATGTCATTAGCATTAAGAAACTGTCAAGTTGATGACTCATGTTTGGATAAAGCACTTTAAAATACATTTGTATAGTTTAAAAAGCAAACCTTGGTTTGAATATTATATTAGACAATTAGATAGAGATTTAATGAATTAGAAAATAGAAGTGGAAAATTACACAAAATGAATGTTGAAGAGAAAATGAATTATAAAGGATGAGACAGTTTAAGAGCATGTTGACAAGAGGATATTTAGTCAGAGTTTCAAAGGGCAGAGGAGAAGGGAGTAGAAGGAATATTCTGAGAGAGAGAGTAAGGACTTTCCCAGATTATTGGGAGACACCATTCCACAGGAGGAAGGATAAATAAAAAATTCACAAGCAAATGTTCTCAGTGCATTGTACTGGCACTGCAGAATACCAAATATACAGAGAAGGCTTTAAAAATAAAATATCACCTTCAAAAAAACAAACTGACAGCACTATCCCTTCTTAGGTATGAAAGTCACTACAGTATGGGGGATTTGGTCTGGCCTCCATCTCCTAAAAAGAGTTACAGAGAAGGCTTAGATAAAAAGAGACAGATGGTATTGTTTTTGGGAAGGTCAAAACTCTCCAGGAGTAAACAGGAGGACTCTTCCAGATCACCACATTCACTGGGTTTTCCCAGATTTGGGGAGTGCAGGAAGAGGAAGGCACACTGGAGGTAAGCGCTCCTGGAAATCACCAGCGCCCTGAGAAACAAAGGCAGTAAGCTTTGCCTCCTAAGAGAACTGTTTGATCTCTAAGGTGGCAGCTCACTGCTCTGCAACAGGTATTGTCAGCAGTGTGCGTTGTTGTCTTAGGCAACCGCTGCAGTGTCATCTAGACTTGAGTGCTGTGAAGAGGAGCTTTGCTGATATAGCCAGAGGGGCCCTTCAGGGTCAGCAGCTTAACCCTTATACCACCTGATCTCCAACGTCTCCCTCTTTCTGTTTTTGTAATTGCAGCAGTTGAAACATCATGACTTGAAATTGGACAGGTGTAGGTGTTGTCAGGATTGGCACCACATAGCAGACTAAGAACAGAAATAAAAGACAAGAATATTAATATAATCAATCCAGTGTAGAATCCAAGATGGATCTGGTGGTAGCAGACTTCATGGTTTCAAAGATGCCCTGTCTCCATGGCTGTGCATTCCTGAATAGCATTCATGATGATGTTTCATGACCTGTCAATATACAAGCATACCCTTGTCTCCATGTTACTAACTGTACCAGGCCATCCTATTTTCTTATTTGGACATCCTTTTAGAGAATTTGTGCTCCTCCTAGTGTGTGCATCAATTTGTCTTTTTTGCCAATGAATTTCTGATAGAACATATTTTTTACAAGCAAATTAAAACAATTTTTAAAGTAGCAAGGTCTAATTATGTTTGTGGGGATTACGTGTATTCCCCCCTTTTGTTTATTTAATTGCGTTTTAAGAGGTAGATGTATTCTTTTTCTTAAAGCTTGGCCTTTAGTAAATATGTCTTTGGCCGTAATTGTTCTTTTGTGTGAGGGCCCACCCCTGTCTAACTGCCTTTAATAGCTGTAACTACCTTAGCTGTCTATAATATTTCCCCTCTAAAGTGTTATCCTCAACTGCATTTAGGGAGACTGTGCACAGTTTCTATCTTAACTGCTTCGAGTTGGGTAGGATCAGTGTAGGGGAGACTGCAATCAGGGACCCCCCCTCCAGCGAGCCAATCTAATGGGCTTCAGATGGAAGTGAGGTTGTAGTTTACCAGGTATGAACTCTCCATGAGATTGATCTGGTGGATTTCAGTAGAAGGAATTTGGCATATTTATTATTGGTTCTATCTGTATGATCACTTGAAGTTTGGCAGCCTCTGGGCAAGAATAAATCAATTTTTTAAAATTAAAGCATGTAATCAAGCATGAGCACCAGAATCAAAAAGTGGGTTAGGGACTGAGCCAAGTCTAGACACTGTTTTTGTGAGACCCACTGTCTTTTAGATCTCTTTACTGATGGAATCTGATATTTTGTCAGAAGTCTCTCCAGTTTTAGGTGATCTTACCTAAAGAATTCAAGGATTTTTGTTGAGCCTTTACAGATTTTACTGTAGTTTTTTTTGTTGTTGTTCTTAATGACCCATAAATGCAGTTATTACTGGTGTATCTGGAAATTGCCAGAAGGGTTTAGTGATTATGTCTAGCCTGTTATTATGGCATTGTTTTATACATCGTTTGGTTATACTTTTCTGCTGGATGTTTAAGACCAAGTAAAAGTGAGACTCATAGTCATCCAAATTAAAGTCTTGCTATCTAGCAAGGTCAGTTAAGTCTCATCAGGATTTGTCGCGGAGCTCTCTACGGAGCCTCTCCGTTCTTCTGCCGGTGTCAGCCATCAGGATGAGTCACGGCCTTTGCCTGACCAGTCGCTTTCTAGGAAAGCCTGGTGGGTGACTGAACAGAGCAGCAGCCCCGCCCCAGCCACAATGAGTAGCCACTGGGGAGAGGGACTGCTATTCTGTCTTGGAGTGCTCCAGAGCTTGAGTTCCAGCTGCAGAACAAACCCTGGTCCCTTCAGTGCCAGAGTCTGGGAGTGAAATGAGGGAAGGGCCATGCAGTCACAGTAGAGAGCCAGCAGTCTGACAATGACTGAGGGGACTCGACTGAGACGTAGGAGCTGGGACCCGGACTCCAACTGAGCGAAGGGCAAAAAAGCCTTAGGACAAGAAGCAACCCCAGCCTGCAGCAGACAAGGGTACCGACCCTGCCCTTGATCCAGAGGCACAAAAGTGCCACCACTTGCCCTGCCTTGGCTGGATGAGGACAGGACCCTTCTCCCTCCCCCACCAACTCGTGTAAGAGGGGTCAGTGACGTGGCCACGGCCAGCCCCGCACTCAGCTGTCACCCCACTGCAGACTCGGCAGAGCTATTCAGTACAGATTCGGGCTCTGTCTGGGGAACTAGCACTAAACTGGGGGCACCAGAGGACTTTTTTTTCTTTTTTAAATGATTATTTAAATTTTGGGGGGATAGTGCACAGGCTTTGACTTTTATTGTTTGGCTTGTTTCTGTGTCTTGCCTCTCTTTTTCTTCCTTGATATCTCCGTATTCTCTGATGTTTACAGGTGAGTAAACTGTCTCAAGTCTTTCCGCTTTGCCTTGAAATTTTTTTGCCTTTCTCCTTCACTGTTTTTCTCCTGTCCTTTTCTCCAGCTTCCCAAAGTTTGGGTGGTCATCCTTAGTCCTTCAGCCTTGCTTCTACTGTATTTCTCTTCAGCTATTGCTCCATCTTGTCCTCTATCCCTCCTAAATTCCCCTTCCCCACAGGATAAAATCACCCTACCAAGGGGAAATCCACTGCATACAAATATCTGTCTGCTTGGAGATTGTTGTATAGCTATAGCTCTTGCTCCCCTGACTGCCAAATTAGCAGGCACCGCAGATTGTCATTTCCTAGGCTGTGCTTGACACTGTTGTTACTACTAATTGTACTACTTTAGCCAGGATGTGTACTCATTGTAATCAGTTGTGCACCCTAACATCGTGATAATCTGGGGTCACAATCATCTCCTCAGCCTGGTACTGAAGGACTGGGTCTGGAGCCAGATAAATAGCAACTCATCACCCCTAATAAAAAAGGGAAGATAGGATCTTAGGACAGACACAAAGACCAATAGCCAGATACACCTAGAAGATATCTTGGAGGAAGAGACATTTCCTAGGGGAGCTTGATACTGGTGATAAAGCTATCTAACGTAAGAAAAGTACAAACAACAACACATAGACTAGCCCACAGATACCTCAGATTTAAAGACCTAATTCAAAAATGGGCATCTGAAATGAATAGACACTTCTCAGAAGAAGAAATACAAACAGCAAATAAAAACATGAAAAATGTTCAACAGCTCTGATCATTGGAGAGATGCAAATTAAAACAACACTAAGATTCCATTTCTGTGGCTGTTATCACAAAGAAAGAATGACTGTTATCAACAAATTGGCCAATAACAAATGCTGACAGGGTCCTGGGGAAAAAGGGACATTTCTCCACCTTTGGTGGGAGTGTAGACTGGTGCAACCACTGGGAATCAGCAAGGAGATTCCTCAAACAACTAAAACTTGAGGTTCCATTTGACCCTTCCTGGTATCTTCCCCCCAAAATTAAAAGCATAGCAATACACATACCAGTGTTTATAGCAGCACAGTTTGTAATAGCTAAAACTTTGAAACAACCCAAATGGCCATCAACTGACAAATGAATAAAAAAGATGTTTTCTTTAAATACAACAGAATACTATTTAGCCATAAAGAAGGACAAATGAGACATTTATAACTAACTGGGGGCCTAGAGATATCCTCATCCCTAAAAGAAAAGGCAGTGGTCTCAGAAGGATCAGTCTTTTGTCATTTCTATGGGGACAAGAGTCTCACTAATCTGGGGCTAAGATTAATTCAGACCTCTCCAGGTGGTCCTTTGGGACACAGCCCATTTGCAAATCCTACACTGATACAAGTGCTTCTGGGTAGCTTCTGCCCCTTTCACCCTGTTTTTCCAGTCTGCTTTGTGACAGCCTCTTAGGTTGTATCATTTAATTTCTATCTTCTTAGGTTAGTTTTCTGTAATAGAACAAGTGAACTGGCATGAGGTCCTTAAAGAATTTCTGATGATAACTGCTTTTCAGCTTTGTAATAGCTTGACAAATAAATCTAGGTTTTCTATATTGCTGAATGGATAGACCTTGAGACCATACTCTTAAATGAAATAAATCAGACACATATGTGTAAATATCGCATTGTCTCTGTGGTGTGAGAAAATGAAAATGTCAGTAAGAACCAGAATGTATAACAGATACTGTGAAATAGGAATTCATTTTTCAAAGAGAAAGGGGAATGGGAGGGTGGAAGGGAAAAGAGAAAAATGAGAAATAAAAAGGGTAAAATGGAAACAAAGCTTTGTAAATAAGGAGGGGTTGGAGAGGAGGGGGAGGGGAATGGGAAAAAAGAACTAAGCCATGTGCAGGCACAGATTCCCTGTGGCAAATAAATGATTGTGCCAGTAAACTTAATTAAAATAAAATAGACAATTCCTTCAAAGACTATTTAATGCAATCTTAAGGATTTTTTGGATATCTCATTTCACATTTTGGTACAACCATATTAATGATAGTAAGGTTTTTTAAATGGTAATATAAAAACATGCTGTGTAGACTCAATTTTTATTAATGAATTGATTCTCCATTTTTTTTTACAGACAGAGAAATAACAAATATGAGACCCTGTGTAGAAATAGATTAGGCAATGACTTATATGTTGAACGGATGATGCAGACTTTTAATGGGGCACCAAAAAATAAAGACACGCAGTGTGATAGAATTATAATGGAAGACCAAGGTAATGTGTTTCCTTCCCCTCCCTGAACTTTCATGCCTCAGCACGTGTCCTGTTGAGTCTGTCAGTCAACAAATACGTGTTGAAATGCATAGAGCAGAAACAGAAATAATCTGGCCAAATCACAATGGCGGTTGAGTCCTGTGATCTGTAGCTTTGAGAGCTTGACATTTAAATTAACAAGTAATAAAGGTGTAGGTTTCAGTCCTATGAATCTTGGTTCTTATGTTTACTGTATCATAGATCTCTGTATTCTTGGTTCATGAAAAATTTACAGAAATCGGTCATGTCACAAAGCATATGTAGCACAAGAAACATTTCAAATGAGTCAGACACTGTGCTAGGTCCTGCACTTAGATGAACTGATTTAATTTTACCAACTCTGAGAGATGTGTAATGTGTTATCCCCTATCATATAGACAAGGAAAGGGGCACAGAGGAGGTAGCTAACTGTGTCATGCTCTGGGTCCTGTGCAGTAAACTGCTGCACTTACAACCTCTTGATTTTACAAGACCGTACCCTTGAGAATACTTCACAGGCAAAAATCTACCATCCGTGACCAAGGGAGTAGTAGGAGAGAGGTTATGTGTGCTCTCATCTTCGCTTCTCAACAAGACTATAAGCAAGACTTTAAAAAACACTAAAGTAGATCAGTTTCTAGCAAAAAAAAAATTAACCATTGTTTTTATAAAAAATATAAGATTATCTTGTTGGTGGGCACATCTCTTTCCTTTTCTAATGTTTCCTGTTACGTGGAGGAGAGGGATAAGGACGTCTGTGCTCAGCTCTTTCTATTCTCTCTTCCTGCCTGGTAACAGAGATGGCTCACCTGGTGGATGATTTGGGAGGAGAATGCAGGCATGCATGGTTATTCCCCTTCTTTACCCTTCCTGATAGCAGGCTGACACCAAGAACTAAAAATGCCAATTGACTTCTCTGCACAGAAATGTTAAAGGGGTAGGATTCACCTCAGAGGAGGCTGTGATCCTCAAGTTATGCCTTGCAAGTTTGTCTAAGTCTGTAAGTTCGTGATGAAGAAGTTCATTGTTGGTGCGCATCTAAACTACGGAAGTCCATCTACCCTTCCCCGGTGGTATAAGTGAACATTGATGATCCGTGTTTTATTCTTTGTTAGTATCTTACTTGGTATAAACTTAGATGAGCATAGAAAAATGAATACTTGGGTGGTATCCAGTAACATTTTACTTCATATTGGGATCTTAAAGAATATGAATACAATAATATGTAAAAGTTTTGAATAATTTCAATGGATCACTACTTGTGATTTTATGTAATAGAATTAAAAACAATAAAAAGTTCTTTATGGAACTCAAAATTATCAAAATTGCTGACGAACTATCCACAATGGTTAAAGAAATGGGAAATTTTTACCAAAGAATTGCCCAATATGGCCCACATGAAACCTAGATCATCATAGAGCATTATTCTGTAAAAGCAAGGGTAGTTTATAATGTCTATCTATAATACTCATATGTAATGTTTAAGGTTCTTGAGAGAAACAGAGCCAGTCGACAAAAATATATATTATTTTGTATATAGAGATACAGATACAGAGATAGATAGGTAGATGCGGATGTAGCCATATGTCTTTCACAATATTTGAGTCAACAATGGACCGCTTACCCAATTGTGGTTCCATGTGGTTAGACTGCCTAGTGACATTGTAACTAGATTGTACAGCAGTGAAATCACCTAAAAATGCACCTCTGCAAACATATCCCTCTTAGTAAGTGACATATGACAAGAAAAGAGAAATGTCTTATATGCTATTGGCCTGCATGGTTGTGGAAGTGGACCAGGACCACAGCTGCCTGCTGTAAACTAAAGATCCAGGAAAGATGTTAGGTAGTTTGAAGGTCTGAGAGCAAGGGAACCAATGGTGTGTGCTCCAGTTTGGGTCTGGAAGCCTTAGTACTAGGAGCACTTGGGCAGAAAAACCAATGTTTCTTAATGACATCAACACAATAATCAGTCAATACAATTCAACACTCACTCTTGATAAAATTGTCTGTAAAGACATAGTGTGATCTTTCTTGATAATATATCTGGAATAAAAAGGAAACTTTTTGCTCAAATTGAACTATTAAAGATATCCCCATTAAATGCTCGAATTAGAAAGTGGTACTGGCTATGGAAACTTTTTGCTCAAATTGAACTATTAAAGATATCCCCATTAAATGCTGGAATTAGAAAGTGGTACTGGCTCTGGCAAATGTTCAACACTGTTTCTGCCACTCCACCCATGGCAGTAAGACATGAATAGATCAAATAATCATTATCTGAAGTCAGTATTCATGTCTATTTATATACTGTAGTAATCAGCTTTCTGCCATTGTGACAAAAACACTGAAAGTAATCAGTGGATATGGAGGAAATGTTTAGTTTGGCTGATGGTTGTAGAGGTGTCAGTCCATGGTTGCTCGCCTCTATAACTTTGGGTTGTGCTGGTACTATGTATTATGCCCAGATCATGTGGTACAGGAATTCCATTCACCCATGGCAGCGGGGAAACAAAGAGAAGGAACTCAACATCCTCTCCAGGGTCCCCCACAGTGACCTTGCGTACCCCACTAGGTGCCACCTCCAGAAGTTTCACCACTTTCCAATGGTGCCAAAGCCAGGGGCCCAAGTCTTTAAGACATGGACTTTTGGAGAACATTCTAGGCTATAGTAGATACTCAAGAACATTGTCTTAGTTACTTTTCTCATTGCCAAGACAAAATACCCCAGCCACAAGTTAAGGGAGGAAAGGTCTATTTAACTTATATTTTGTGGAGGTTTCAGTCCATAATCAGGTGGCTCCAAGGCAGGTGGCATCGCAGAGGGGAACAGTTCATGGTAGGCAGAAGACAGCAAAAGCAGTGAGGCCCTTAACAGTGTCTCTCTGCTCCTTTGTACTCTGTCTAGGCTACCAGGACTGATTGAGTTATCATACACTCTTAATCCCAGAAGTAGCTCTAAATTGTACTAGCAAAAATAACAGAGCAGGTAGTTCCAGCAGTATGTCCTTCCACAGAAGTATCCCAAAAGCCTAAGCAAGCACTGTCAGAATGAACTTTGTCAGAACTCTGCAAAGTAGTCCGAGGTCTACAGCAGCCAAGACAGAGCTGAAGCAAGAGAAAAGAGACCAAGCCACTTGTGCTGTTCCCTGTCCTGATCCTTAAAGACTGTCAGCAGCTTCCTGATGGGAGACTCTGACCGTCCATTCTAGAAGGAGCAGAACACGTACTGCTCTAGGAATTGGGTTATCCCTCGTATCCTGTTTTGGGGATTATTTGAAAGATGGACTGAAAAAACTTGTCTTTTTTTTTTTTTTTAAACAAAACTTGGAACTCTTCTCCTAAGCAGTAAAGAGCGGCACATAAGACATTCCTCACCACTATCCGAAGAAAAATGAACCCAGATCAACACTGGAAGCAATCAGACACCAGAGCCCTTCATGTTATGTTACAAATATAGTCACTGTAGCAATCAAGTAGCTGCACCTGTTAGGTCCAGACTCTGCTTTGTGGTTAAAGGGAAATAATTCATAGTTAAAATACTGCCCTTTACCTGAAATTTGGTAAACTTAACATATAGGAATCATTGCTCTATGATCACTGATGAAAGAATTGCTGTTAAGAATGGTATAAACCAGTGAAAGGGATTGCAAACTTTAAAATTTTTTGAAGACAGATAACATTGTTAAGTTTTATTGAATCAATGTAACTCACTTAAACAAAAATTTAAAAAGTGGGGCAAGCCTTACACTGCTACACAATTTTCTTGAGAAGAGAACCCATCATTTTCCCAAAAAACCACAGTCTCTGCACACAAATAAGGAATTTTACTGTCTAGAAATGGAATTACATGAATAAACATGACTAGGCCGGTAGCAATATAGGCTGTTATAGCTGCCTATAGCTATGAACATAAGTTGTATTGCTGCCAAGGTCCATGTCACTAAAGCAGCCCCACAGTGGCAGACAAGTGACATCTATGATTTTATATGGCCAGGTCAGTATAAACCTAATGATTTAGGATTTGATTGAGGCTCATTTTCGCCTTTGTCTGTTCAGGGGTCATGGCCACTACCTGGGATCTGTATGACTCTTACAAGGCCCTGGAGCTCTCCTCCTTAGCAGTGAAGCCACCTGCAGTTGAATTGAGCAACAGAGCAAATGTGCTCCCCAGAGAACGCGAGCAAAAACTGCCAGCTGTAGTCACAGACAAAAGTAAGATTTCAGCCACTGGCACGTTTTCAAAGGGTGAGTTCATGTGACATTTTAAGTTCTTTTTTGGCTGTGGCAAAACTGTCTTTCTTATAGAACATGGAAAGCACAGCTTTTACCCAGAAGCGGCACTGTTCCTCTTTGGTGGAGTCTCAGTCTCTCAGCCGAGAGTGTTCTTTCTGCTTGGACATCTGTCACATGTTTTCAGAGCTGCTTCGTTTGTGCCTTCTTCGCTTGCTCCCGCACTCTCTCTCACATGCATGAACACTGGCCTTCTCTCTCTTGCTTCCTATAGGTTAGATAATACGATGATCTCAGCCATATGATCTTTTACAGCTGTTTTAGCAGGTTTTGCTGGACACAGCTCTAGCAGGGGACCCTGGGGGTCACCCCCTTACAGCCAAGTTCAAGTAGAAGCGCCTGCGGGAGGGACAGCCTCGTTCCTGCGAAGCGGTGTGCGAATTCTAGCTTCCTCTGATGGTTCTTTGGGAGGAAGGGACTGGTCATTACTCATCCATGTGTGGCCTGCACTGACATCTCAGAATGGAGGCCCCTTCGTCCTGCTGGGTGGTGGTGATCCTGACCCTGATCCCACACAAGTCCAATTCTCATCCTCAAGCTGGGTGGGTGTGGAACCCCAGAGCCCACACCACCCTTTCTCGCACTCATGGTGTTGGGTAGAAATGAGTGTCCAGGTGGTCCACTGAGCCTTTTCCTAGCCCTGCACACAGTGGAGGCCGGCGATGTCTCCTGCGGCCGGGGTGCATGGGGACCTCAGAGGCGCCCGTGAGGCTGCAGTCCAGGGTTTGTTCATCTCTGTGGTGTTGGACTGGTGCAGAGTGCGGGCTCCTTCGCTCCTGGTCTTTGGACTCTGGGTGGCCCTGGGCAGCTGCTTTGCCTGTGCCCACATGTCTGCACGGTGACGGCCTCTTCAGCTTCATGTCTGGAATCTGTGAGATAAAAAGGGCGTGTGGGAAACTCAGCCCTGTGTCACTGTGGCTCCCAAGGACCCTAACTACTTTTCCTTTCATTCGAGGACTTCCTCTGTTTTCTAGATAATCTCCACTATTTTCTGTTGGATTTCTCAGGGAGTGCAGCGAAACTATCTCTGCCCTATCGTCATGAAAGTGGCGAGCATTGCATCTTTAAAGTAAGACTGTGTGAGTGGGCAGGATGGCCTCCCCAACATTTTTATGTTTCCTGGGAGCTGATGGGAGCTTCAGATGGGGAGTGTATCCCGGACTATCTGTGTGTACCCTGGCTCAGCACAAAGGCACATAGAGGGAGGCGACCTCTCCCAGCTGCCATCTGGGAGACACGTGTGATGACAGCTCAGTAAGGTCTGAGAAGGGCAATGTCACTGCCTTTGTTTTCGTTATTATTTTTTTTCATCTTTTTGAACTTTTTTTAGTACATGTTTGCAATGCATAATGATTGCACTCACAGTAGGGATCGGTACAGAGAAATAATACATTCAGTTCCTTTGCTTTTCTACCCTGGCTACCACCCTTCTTTTATCTTCCCATTATCAGTTTTATTTATTTACCTTGTAGCACAGTAAAAAGTTAATTATTATATATACAGATTGAAAACCAGACTGATAGATCAAAGAACATATAACACATGTAAGACAATTGCACTTTTAGATACATTGTTTGCACTGTATTATAAAACTTAATTTTTTCTCTCTTATCATCTGGCTTTTGTTTCATTCTTTATATATATATTGAAGTTTTTCATATAAGAGAAACCATGTGATGTTTAAGCTTGTGTGTCTGAGTTATTTCACTTAACATTATGGTTTCAAGGTGCACCCATTTTCCTGCAAGTTTATCCTTTTAATGGCATAGTAGTACTCCACCGTGTATACATGCCACATTTTAAAATCCATTTATCTGTTAATGGACATACAGGTTGTTTGCAAGATTTAGCTATTATGAATTGCACTGCTATAAACATGGATACACAAACCCCACTGTGGTTTGATGTCTTTTAACTCCTTTGGGAAGATACCTAGAGGGGGAATAGCTGGAAGATACCTAGATGGGGAATAACTTTTAGTTTTTGATTTTTTTTTTTTTGAGAAATCTCCATACTGATCTCCACAGTGGTTGTACCAGTTTACGCCCTTACCAATCGTGGAGAAGGGTTCCTTTCTCCCCACAGCCCTGCCAGCACTTGTTATTGGTTGACAGTAGCCATACTTTCTGGAGTGAGATAGAATCTCAGTGTTTATTTGCATTTGTCAAATAGGCAGCAATGCTGAACATTTTTTCAAGTATTTATTGGCCATTTGCATTTCTTCATCTGAAAAGTGCATATTCATTTCAGGTGCTCATTTTTAAAATGGGTCTTTAAATTTTGTGTGTAGCTCTTTATATAGTCTAGACATTAGTCCTTTGAGGAGTAGCTGCAAAAACTTTCTTCCACTCCATAGGTTTTCTCCTCACAGTTAGTGGTTCCCTTTGTTGTGCGTCTGCCTTTCAAAATAGAGGGGAGGTTGTGGGAAGTTACCAGGGAGCCTGAGACGTGGAGGACACAAAGCGTTCTCCAGGGCCTCCGCCATGGGGCAAAGCCCTAGGAACGCCTTGGCATTCTTTAGCCCAGTAACACTGTGTCAGACTGCTAGGATGTAAATTGTAAGATCATAAACATGCATGGTTAAAAAATAAATAGATTTGCCTTATTTTGAGCCACGCTAACTTATTACCAGCAGCAAGAGAAAGCTAATAGGGTGGTGCTGCAGTCCTGGGAGGCGTCTGTGGGAACTTCCGGGAGCTGCAACAGCGCTCTGGTCTCAGTGTGGCTCCGGAAGTGGGAAGACAGAGCTGGGCTTTGCATGTGTCCCTCGAAGGCCTTCTGTTGGAAACTGAATCCTGAAACTCGCAGGTTGATAGCATGTGGGGGTGGGGTGGGGATTAGGAGACTTAGATGAGTGGCAGGAGTTGGCACCCCAGGGTGGCACCTATGCTTTTATAAGAGTCACAAGAGGGACCGAGCCTATGAGCTCCCTGTCCCGGCCACATGATGTTACTACCGTGTAAGGACATGGCACAGGGCCCTCACCTGCTGCACCCTGACCCTGGACTTGTCAAACTTCAGAACTATAAATTACCCAGGATTCCATACTCTGATACAGCAATAGAAACAGAAGAAGGCAGATGTGGATCATTCCGTGATGTTACAACTGCTCATCTTTTGGAAAACAGTATAGATATAGATATAGATATAGATATAGATATAGATAGATATAGTGTCTCTTTTGAGGGTCTCACTATTCAGTTCAGCCTGGCCTGGTCTTGAGCTCACTTTGTAGCCCAGACTGATCTCAAACTTGTAATGATCCTCGTGCTTCAGCCTCCCGAGTGCTGGGATTATAGGCAGGCACCACCACACCTGGTTTAAACAGTGTATTTTTGGATAATTAAGAATTCCAAAAATGTTTGTCCTACATTTGCTTTGTACATAAAAGGTTGCAATAAGTATCTGTTGAAGCATTAGAAACTAGAAGCAGACAAATGGGAATGACTAAGCATTGCTTTTAACTCTTTCAGAATGCACACGCCAGCTAGGCGTGGTGGCACACAGCCGTGATCCCAGCACTTTGGGAGTCTGAGGCGGGAGAGTGGCGTGTTGAAGCCTAACCTGGGCAATGTACAGGTCCAGTGAGACCCTGTCTGGAAATCAAGAGCTGGAAAAGGGCTGGGGATGTAGCTCTGTGTGGAAACCCTGGGTTGGATCCCAAGCGCTGAAAACAACACCGTGAACTTTGTAATATTACCAGATATTTTATCTTTGCACCATGTTTGTATTTGACAGCTAGTGAAACGAGCTCTCTAACGGATTTAGAAAATGTGATTCTGAGTAAGGTCCATGAAGACGAAGAAGACCATGCAGAAGCGATATTGAAATCAGACAAGTTTCTCCAGGACTTGTTTTTCATGGAGCGGGTGCTGATGGGAAACATATTCCAGCCGAAGCTCGCAGCATATCGTCAGCTTCCTGTTTTGAAAGGTATTTTTAAGAAACAATCATTTTAGATACCCTCAAATCATTTAAAAAGTTTAAATGGTACTATTATTTATTTCCAAATGTGATCCCTACCCTGGGTATCACTTATTAGAGGACGTGCTTCCATGTTGACGGGAGTCCACACAGGCCCATGTGTGTCCACGTCCATCTGCGTAGGTCTGTATCCATCTCTGCCCATTTCTTCATCCCCAGCTTTCCAACCGTGTCTTTCATAAGCCCCTGACCACTCAGCCAAGTCTTTGCTTGAATCAATGAGTCAGTTTATAATCACACTATTTCTCATTCCAAATAAAGTGCTCACAGCCAGTTGCACTGCTGAATTCTCCCCACCAGGAGGATTTCCCTTCTCTCAAACCCTTTGCGGGTGTCCCAGAAAGGGGCTGGGGAGCTGCGACTGTCCACTGTCAGATGAGACCTGTGGGCTGTGCAGGGCCCTCTGTAAACCAGCCATGGTCTTCCCCACAGGACCACGGCAGAGGGTTGCAATGAGACATAGATTATGATTATAGCTGGGAGTGTTGAGGTGGCTGGAGTTGGTGTACAGACAATTAGGAAAGAGTTATGCAGAGGAAAAAAAAGCCTCAATACACCTTCCACTGAGTCTTTGGCTACTCTGTGCTGTGCATGTTAGGATAAAACCGCAAACACAAGCAAACAGCAACTACCCTGGGGTGCTGCATAAGGCACAGCGCTCAGAGCTCATACACAGTTGGGAGACATTTGAGTCGAGCTTGAGAGACCTCGCTGCACACATCAGACAGGCAGCAGAAACCTGTATGTTTCTACCAGGGCTGGACTAGCCTGAGTACAGGACAGTGTAGACACGCCAAGGACCCGCCAGGAAAGGCCGAGAAATAGCAGTCTGTTCAAGGTTAGCTGAACTGCTTGCCAAAGCACATGCTAACCCTTGAATAAGGGAGAAAGCCTAAGCTGTACACTGAACACTAACAAGTGAGAAAAGCTTCACTAGTGATGTGAAGAAACAGAACTATGGGAAAAGTCAGTCACTAGAAACAGACGGAGAGGTCAATGAGGTGACCTGAGGAGACGCTGAGGTGGTGGAAAACACAGACAGGGACTTCTGAAAAATCTGTAATACCTGGAATATTCAACACTGCATTGAAGAAAAAGAGCAGAGTTAGAGAACGAGACTGCCTGACTCTGAGACACTCCCCTCCCCCACTAAAGCTGCAGTAGTCAGAGTGGAATGACATTGGGCACTAACAGATAAGTGAAACAGAATAGACATCCCAGACATAAACCTTCATAAATGCGGCCATCTGATCTTTGACAAAAGAGGAAATATAACACAACAGAGAAGACGCCCCCTGAAAATAAATGGTGCTGTATCAACTGGACATCCATCTGCAGAAAAGAATCCAGACACAGGTCTTACACCCTTTGCAGATGTTAACTGAAATGGATTGTGGATCTGAAAAGGTCCATGCCAAACTCCTGGAAGATACTGCAAAAGAAACCTCTTGTGACCTGGGGTATTGGAGTGACTTTTAAAATAAGCACCGAAGGCACAGTCCCCTCCAAGGGGTATTGATAGGCTGGACTTCATTACAATGAGAAGGTTTTGCTTTTCAAAAGACACTGCCAAGAGAATAAGAAGACCTGTCCCCAGAGAAGGTGTTTCTAAAAGGTGGACTGAGGAGAGACCGGTTACGGGAAATCCACAAAAATCTCTGAAACCGTAACACTAAGAAAGCAGAAAGACTGCAATTTAAAATGGAATAAAAGGCTCGAAGTGACATCTCAGGGAATAAGATGCACAGACAGCAACTGAGTGTGTGCAGAGTGTCATTAGGCGTTTGCAGGTTAAGTAACGACAAGGCATCACTGCACTCCTGCCAGAGTAGCCAGGTCCAAAACGCTGACACCGCGGCGTGCTGGTCAGATGTGCAGGGAGCCCCTGTGTCACCTCTGGTGGGAACGCACCACGCTGTGCTCACTTTGGGGCACAGACGGTTCTTATAAATCCAAACCTTCTCTGCACACTGTCCAGCAACTGCTTTGCATTTATCCAAATGATCTGGAAGCTTCTGTCTACAGAGGACTCATGTACATGCATGCTTGTAGGAGCTTTACTTGTAATGACCCCAAACTCAGAAGGAACCAAGATATCCTTCAGGCGGTGAGTGCAGACCTATACTGTGATGCACCACTGAAATGGTGTATTATTCAGCACTGAGTTATGCAGCTATGAGCAGATGTGGAGAACACAGCTCTGCCTGTTATTTAGTGAACAAGTATGATGCCAACTACGGCACATTTAGGAAAGAGCAAAACTATGGGGCAAGTGAAAGATCAGCAGTTGCCAGGGATAAAGTCCCAAGCACAAGGAGGAACAAGCAAAGCATGAAAGTTCCAGGGGGCAGTGAAACTGCTTTGTATGATGCTCTATGGGGAAACACACGTCGTTGGACATTTCTCTAACGCCATAGGATGTACAAGGCCAAGTGTGAATCTTCCTGTTAACTGGACTTTGGTTGAGAATGGGAGCAATAAATAGTGTGCCACTCCTGGGAGGGTGCAGAGGGGCCGCTCCTAGAGACCTGAAATACGGGAGCACTCGACGTTCACCATTTCTCCCAGTCCACGTGTGTATTAGGCTGGTGCAGGAAACAGAGAGAAGGGCAGCAGGCTGTTATAAACTTAACCAGCTGGCGACTCCAGCTGCAACTGCTGCGGCAGATGGGGCTTCACGAGTCTGAGCAAGTCAACTCAGCTGGTTCCTACCTTGCTATTGATAAAATAACTGCCTTTTTAAAAAATGTCTGTGGGCAAAATCCACCAGATGCCATTTGTTTTCAGCTGCCCAATCTGGCAGTGGACTTTCGCTGTCACTCCACAGGGATCTATCCATTCTTCAGCCCCAGGTCCTAATTTAGTCTGTGGGGATCTTTCATTTCAGTAAGATATTACTGTGGTCCAACTCACTGGTGATAGTATATGGATTTGGCCAGGGAAATGAGAGGTAGACCAGTTGGCCAGATCTTCACACACTGCAGGATGGAAGCACACCTGCCCTGGTACCAGCTGACCTCTACCCCAGTGAAGTTTCTCAGGGACCTATGCTCCTGATCCCTTCTCTAACCAAAAAAGAGGCCCGGCGTTTGGTAGGTAACGTGGTCCTCCTGCGCGTGTGCCACTGTGGCTCATTCACTGAGCCATCCAGAAGCCGCTAGCTTCAAGTAGGACCCGGAAGGGAGGTACCGAATCAGGCTGGAGACATTGTCCAAGGTGCCCTGTCCCTTCAGCCACTGGCCCACAGGGCCGAGGTGGTCTGAAGTGTCCGTGGCGAGTAGAGGTGCTATTTGCAGCCCTTGTCGTGCAGACAGCAATGATGTTTCTGTTTGACTTAATTTTAGGACCCGAGCTGGGAGACCCTAAAGACTTTTCAGAAGGTGAAAAAGTTAAAGTAGTAGAAGAAGAAGTTAAGGAGGAGGAGGAAGAAGAAATAGAAATCAGTGAAGAACAATCAGCAATACCAGCCAATTTGGAACGACTCTGGTCTTTCGCCTGCGATTTAACCAAAGGTCTTAATGTGAGCAGCCTTGCCTGGAACAAAATGAATCCTGTAAGTTATCAAACATTTTAATGACATTTTTGCCCATTTATTGGCAATCATCAATTTTAATAATGAAGTCTCACATACAGGGCAAAGATTTAAATTGACCATAGCCCCCCAGTTTTAGGGTGTCGCTAGAACAAGCTCCTGTTTCACAAAGGGAATATGCAAACAGTTACAAAATAGTGTTTTCTCCTTCTACGTAAAAACAGTGCCATTTCTCTCTTAGAAGCTGTATTTGGGCAGTGGCACGTTCTGAGTTCCTGTACTGAGAAGTGGAGCAAGACACTACCTGAGTGATTGATTGTATCAAAACTCACGCATTCAGATTTGGTTTTTCCTCAAAGTCATCTGATTTGGAAGTGTGTGCTTACTCCAGGGACCCTGTAAATGTGCAGAAATAGTTTTGAGCTCCCTTAATGTACGTTATTGGTAGTAGCAGCAAATGCTGAAATAGCGCTTAGTATCTACCAAGCACTGCTCTAAATGCCTTATCTGTTTCGATAGCAACACAAAAGCTTCATGAGTTATGTGCACTGTTATCCCCATTCCGTCGATAAATTAAAGGAGGTACGAGAGGGATAAATAACTTATTCAATGTCACACAACTCATGAGTGAAGCGGCCAGGGCTGGCAGAGCTTTGGTGCCAAGGCTCTTCCCTTTTCTCCTGAATCACTGGAGGTCGCCTCAGTGTGAGTGAGGTGAATCATCAGGCGGGTGATGACATGTTTTCTTGGAAAAGGGAGATAATTACAGATAAAAACATGGACTTTCTCCAGAGTTTGTAAACTGGTTCCACAAGCATTTCCCAATTTTGATTCCAATAATCTTTTGAGAGATGGCCATATCCTTGAAATAAACATGTGGTGTATTTTTAAAGAGGTCCAAATTAATTTATTTCTGCATTTCCCATTCTTTTTTAACCAGGGATTGAACTCATGACCTTGCACTAATTTAGTTCTTAAAAATCATATCATAGGAGCCGGGGATTTAGCTCAGTGGTGTAAATGCCTGCCTGGCAAATGCATCTTGAGTTTGATCCCCAGCACATACACACAAAAAAATCATATTATAGTATGCATATTTAGGAATTAGTCCTAGGATTTCACCAACACATTTTATAGGTACTATGTACAAACACGATAGTCATCATGGTTATTGAAAAACAAAGTCTGTAATCATTTTTTATTGAAACCTAAATGCACATTATTTTAATTATGCTTATTATTTTTAATAAAAGTAATTTTCCTACAGATTTGTCTTTATGAAACCATATTTAAGAACATGTTACAGATAAGTGGGATTTATTACATTAATAGCAATCTGTAATAAAGATATAGGAAACATTTTTAGAAGCAACATACAGTACTGGCACTTTTTAATTAATGCATTGATACTGGGATTAAATTAAATCATTTGTGTGAGGCTAATTGAAGTGTATTGTAGATGGCATATATGATTTTTGTTAATTCATTCTACAAATGTTGAACATTCTGCTGGCATTGTTAAGACACAGGACACATAGCAGTAATAAAACTATAGACTATGGCCATATATATAATAATTTCTGAAGGGCTTCGGAAAGGAAAATAAACCCAGCTGGGGGGCACCTGAAGAGTTTGTTGAGTGCCTGTTAGAGAGAGAGTAATGCCTTCGAGTCTAGAAGAAGAGGCAGTGGGTTTATCAATGTCAGGTTGAAAGGTAGAGAGGTGAAACCTGTTGAAAGGGGAAGTGGATCGTGGACCGATGATGAAAGTACAGGAGTGACCAGAAAATACATCTGAGATAAATATATTCTGGTTGCAAAAGTAGCCTGAGTTTGGCCAGTCATTAAACTTTTGTCTATGTGCATTCACAAAATACAGTTTTGGGGTTGGTTTTTTTTTTTTTTGAGATAGAGTCTCACCCTCTGTAGTTCAGGCTGGGCTTCAACTCATGAGGTAGCCCAGGCTGGCCTCAAACTCGTGCCAATCCTCCTGCCTCAGCCTCTTGAGTGATGGAATTACAGGTGTGCGCCCCTATACCTGGCTCGCATGAATATTTCTTGGCACAATCTGCTGTATTATTTGACTCAGGGAACTGTAACAAAACACCCTAGGTGATGTGGATTAAATGATCACAGTTTATTTTCTAACAGTTTTGGAGGTTGGAAAGTTCAAGATCAAGCTGTTGGCCAACTAGGTTCCCAGCGAGAGTTTCTTTTCCCCCTTCTCACTCACTGTGCCCTCACAGAGCGGGGAGAGAGCTCTGTTCTCTCCTCATCTTCATAAAAATTTGCCAATCTGGTCCAGTTAAGCCCCCACTCACTCTATGACCTCTATGAACTTTAATGACCTCCAAAAGTCCCATCTCCTAATTCTGTCATTTGGAGGTTAGGGCTTCCACATATGAATTTTGGAGGGTACATTCAGCCCAAAACACCTATGCTTAATTTCAACGTCTTTCATTGTATATTGAAATAATTAGGTCACCCTGAAAATCCCATAAGATATTAAAATACAAAATGCATTCTTGGAAGATGACTTCAATGTATAAAAGAGCTTGTTACAATGAATTCTTTCCAGGCTCCTGATCTTCTGAAAATGAGAAGCATTATGCTAACTACTTTTATTTGCTTAGGAAAATAGAGGTATGGAGTGAAAATTGATGGTGTCTTAGTTACTTTTTCTCACTGCTGAGACAAAATACTTGACAACCAAGGTTAAAGGAGGAAAGGTTTATTTGGCTCACAGTTTGTAGAGGTTCAGTCCACAGTCAGCTGGCTCCAAGGCGGGTGGCATGAGAGAGAGACATTGCAGAAGAAAAACAATTCATGGTGGGCAGAAGGTAGCAAAGCAAGCAAACAACAGTAGCCTCTATTTCTGTCTCTTTTATATTCTGTCTAAGCTGTCCATCTTAGGGTGGGTGACAACACCATCAGTGGACTGATTTAGTCAGCACATACCCCTAATTTCAGCATCTCACACTGTGGACCCAGCCACCTCTGAAAATGCCCCACCCATGACCCCATGAGACTTTGCGGGGAACGTCTAGGTACAGGCCAGAACAGGTGGCATAATGGTATTTTTTATTCTCAGTAGAAAAGTTTTACTAGTATTTTAAAGTCTAGTCTGCTAATAGTTATCATTATACCTGTGCCAATATTTTTATACGATCTTCTTTTATTTTAAATTTATTATTCTGGTTTTCAGGACCTTCTGGCTGTTGGGTATGGACACTTTGGGTTTAAGGAGCAAAAAAGAGGATTGGCTTGCTGCTGGTCCATAAAGAATCCCATGGTAAGCTGAATGGGAAAAAGAAACCATTGGTATTTAGTTAAATATTTACAAAATTCTCAAAGTATTAATTGTATGTGATAATTAAACAAGTCCCAGGAGATTTTTTAATTTAAAATGTTTCTTCTTTATTTGACTTTATTTAAATCTGTAGCCATTAACATTTGTTCTTGTTGACATAGGAGAAAAAGAATTTATTTATGAATTCATTCAGTAAATATTTATAGGGCATGCGCTTAGGTCTGAAGGCATAGAATTGAACCACAGCCAATTATAAAGAAGAAGGACTCTGTAAAATCTTTTTGAAAATTAGACATTTCTTTTTTTTTTTTAACTTGGTTATTTCTTAACATGGGGTATGATCCAAATGTATGGTGAATGTTTAAACTGAACAAATTGTAACTGTAAAAGACACATCAAATCATTATTCTCCCTCAAAATCCTCTACCTCTCTTTGAACACACTCATCCTGTAGTCCACGCCACTTTCCAAAGCAGCTCTGTAAGTCTTCTTCCGTGAGTGTCTTTAGCTGCGCTCTCCTGGCTGCCCCCAGGTCCTGAATTGACTTGGGGAAGAGCCAGAAGCCTGTGGCATCAGATCCGGTGAATGAGGTGGGTGAAGGCGCACTGTGGTGTTTTTGTGAGCTGGCTCTTTTGGGGGTGCTTGGCAGCAGCGTTCACGTATTTCTGATCTCCCCAGGAAAGAGGACCCTGGGATTGCTTCAGACAGTGATGCAAATGATGGCACAAAGGGGAGGGTTCTGGGGGACTCATGGCCATGTGTCTTCTACTGCAGTACACTTTTTAAAGCCAAACTCACTGTACATTTCACACCTGCCTCATGTATGAACAGCTCCTTATCACCTGATACTCATCAGATAGGAGAGGTTAATGGGACCCTACCGTCATGAATTTTGCAAACAGAATGTGCCCGTATCGCTATAATCTTTTTTTTGTTTGTTTTATTACACAGCCTAGTCAATGTGACGTGGGAGACTTAGAGAAGGGCCAGGAAATCACATGAAAGTGATGTAAGATTTTATAAATAGCTCATCTGTCCAGGAAACCGGGTTGACACAGCATATAAAAACCAGAAATGAGTCATTTTAAGTGCGGAAGAGTGAACGTGAAATCCACCGTCGTGAGCCTGTCTTCTTTGCCACGGGGTGGGTAGGAAAAGGAAGGGGTTTAGACGAGGCTTGGTGGAGTCGTAAACTAAAGCAACATGCAGAGTGTTTCTATGTCAGTTCGGAAATAATTAGGTAAATCTGGGCGGGCAGGAGCCTCTGTGATGGACGAAGTGTGTGTGGCTGATTCTTTCCGTGAGGAAAGAGCTGTGTGATGGTCATACTGACCCTGCTGACCCAGCATCTATACTGACCCTGCCGACCCAGCACCTAAACTGACCCTGCTGACCCAGTACCTAAACCGACCCGGCACCCAAACCGACCCCGCCGACCCGGCACCCAAACCGACCCCGCCGACCCGGCACCCAAACCGACCCCGCCGACCCGGCACCCAAACTGACCCCGCCGACCTGGCACCTAAACTGCAGCGGCCCACAGCAGGCTTCCTAAAGCCATCGGCTTGACTGTGAAGGAGTCTTAGTTTTACCAGAATAAAGGAATGACTCACTGTGGTTTTCATTTGTACCCGGAGTTACTAACAAGGCAGGAGTAGCTGACCATAGACCAACCCTTCCCGCATTCCCAGGGCCACCAGACCGGCCCCAGCCGTGGCAATAGCCTGCCTTCCTTTGGTCTATAAAAACAAGCTGACAGAGCCGTGGAACTGTGTTTTTATTTCAGTGGCCAGAACGTGTCTATCCGAGCCCATACGGCGTCACTGCTGTGGATTTCTCCATCGGGACGCCTAACTTGCTAGCGGTCGGCTATTACAACGGCACCATTGCGATTTATAACGTGCAGAGCAGTAGTAATGTTCCAGTTCTGGATAGCAGGTGAGAACCCAGGAACTGATCAACATGGGATGCCCGGCTTTCTGGGAAGACTCGCTCTAGTTTTATTTAGTGTTCAGAGGGTATGTGTGTGCTTACCGAGAGGGCGACCATGACTTTTAAAACATTTAAGACTTTTTTTATAGTTTCTCCAGCTGGAATGCTGTCATAATAATCTTTGATTTTTTAAAAAAATTTTCGAACCCAGGGCCTTCAAACTGAGCTACATCCAGCTCACTTGCTCTTCCTTTTCTCTCTCTTTCTCTGTGTCTTTCCTCTCTCTGTCTCTGTCTCTGTTTGTTTGAACAGGATCTTACTAACTACATTGTCCAGGCTGGGCTCAAATCTGCAGCCTACCTGCCTCAGCCTCTCAGAGTCCTGGGATTACCGGTGTGTGCCCCAAACTTGGCTTCTTTTCTCTTCTCGGCCTTCTTTGGCTGGACTCTGCCTCTGTCTCCTGAGGACTGTCCTTTCCTCGGCACACCAACCCCATGTACCCTGGTCACAGCCATGTCACACCAAATGCCTTGTATTTGCAGATAGACGGGCCTGCCTGAGTTTAAATATCAGCTGCCTGAAACCCAGATCACACCTTTGTGTTCTCAGTGTGTCTCACAGTACCAGACATGCAACAGCACAGCTATACATGTCTAATTCATAGTGAGTAAATGGGTTCCATTGGGAAACTAGGAAGTGGAAGGTGAAAAATAATCATATAGATTACTTTTGTAGTAGACCAGAGGTATTGGGACCAAGCCATGCTGGTATATTTTTATTAGTGTTTAAATAAACTTAGAACAGGAAATAACCCCTAATGCAGCAATTTTTAAACTTAATTTTGAAATTATTCACACAGCTTTGTAAGACTGGACGTTTGTGTTTGTTTCTGGGAGGAGGAGGGTCCATAAACTTTTACCCATTATTCAAAGGCATCTATGATTTTTTTTAAAGTTTATAACTATTGCATTAGAAAGTTTCTATAAAAAAACTGAGTTAGTAATAGGAATGGAGTACTCCATTAATTTGATAGGAAGAGCCACTACTAAGAGAAAAGATTTTAAGTTGCCAGAAAAAAATTTAATTTTTCATAAAAATCCAGATAGAATATCAATTTAGTAGGTGATCCTGAAACACAGCAAGAGCTGTTTACTTGAACAAGATTTAAATGACTAAATGATTTAAGCTATGAAAAAATTATAAAAATGAAGATACTTTTATTCAGTGTGTCTAAAGGTAAGTAAAAGTCAATTTACAGGACTGAACTAAGGAAGGATGAATCGCACAGAATAATAAAAGCAGGTCTTGAGAAGAAAATACTTGTTTCTGTATTCTTGCTGAGGTAGCTAATTGCGAGATAGTGTATTTACAATTCAGTAAAATTTTCCCTTTGCAAGAATAGGGAAAAAAACCATAGTGAATATTATGGCAAAGGGATCCCCTATCTTGTTTTTCAAAATACTTAAAAATCCGGTGTGAATGACAAAAGCATCATTGTATAAATGTTAGATTCTCTGGAGTGCAGTGTTTATCACCTTCACTCCGAGGCCTCTGAAAATCATCCTGCCAAGGCTGTGATGGGCCTTCTTCCTTGTTTCAGTGAGTCACCCCAAAAACATGTGGGACCCGTGTGGCAATTGCAGTGGATTGAGCAAGACCGAGGGACAACAGGGGACGACAAAAGAGAATTCCTTGTCTCCATCTCAGCAGATGGAAGGGTCTCCAAATGGGTCATACGGAAAGGCCTGGACGCCCATGGTAAGGGAGACAGGGATCTTTCTCTGGTTGCGTGTGGAGTTAGAAATCCCTGTGAGCCACGTGTGACATACTTACTTTGGTTTGGCCAATAAGAAACACAATGGGGTTTGAATATTGTTCTTTAAGCATTTAGTTTTCTTTTTTCTTTTTGCTAATTTTAACCTAATTCTACGTACAAGATGGGAGCACTCATAGGATTTTTGGCAGGAGGGGCTCGCGTGGTATTTGCACTACTTTTTTTTACGTGGTAAATAACAAGTTACAATTCTTCTCCCTTCAAATAAAGATCTGATGCGATTAAAACGAACTACTGTTGGCAGCAACAAAAAAGGAGGAGAAAAGGACAAGAAAGGAGAGGCTTTAATATCGCGACAGACTCCGGGAATGTGCTTTGCTTTTCATCCCAAGGTAAATTCTTTTAGCCTGTTACTTACTATCCATAAAAATGTCCCAAAGTTGAGGTGTTGAAAGATATAAAGCATGACAAAGTGTTAACATGGTAATAAATATTGTGCTTTCTACATGGCAAGAAAAAAAAAAAAAAAAAAGACCTGGCGGGAGCTTCTGACCTAGTGTGTTTCAGTTGCTCTGCATGCTCTTCCGGACGGAGGAGAGGCGCGTATTCCTGAAGAACTGTGGAAAGATTCTCCGCCATTCTATCCTGCTTTCATGATCCAAAGCCTGCTGTACTGGACTCTCGGTGGCAATGGGAGTGGTGGCTGTCAGGATCAAAGGGTTACAGAGATCACCTGAGTTCACATGAGCAAGACCCAGACCAAATCAGAGCACCATTAATGAAGCTTGACCTTTCCTGATGGCTTTTACCTGGAGGCACTTTGTAATCAGGCAATTCAGTCACTGTGGTGGGCACCTAAGAAACTAAATCCGTGGTGGGGTTTTGGTTATGTCTCATATAATTGTCTTTTATGAACCCCTATTTAAGCAAACAAAAACTTGAGCTGCTTCTGCATTCTACCCTGTCATCCGAACTGTGTTTAAACCTTCTCCTCCTTTCTGACCCATACATACCACTCCCAATATACCTAAGGCCTTAATTATTTTCACTGGTACTGCCATAGCCGTCTTCTAACGGCCTTCATTCTCAAATCCTGTAATCCGCCTTCACTCTCAAAGGTGGACTACAGTTACCCTCTAACACAGTCTTGACTAACTCCCTTTCGATTATGAAGAGCCTTACTTATAACTGTTCATACTCTTATCCAGAAAGCTAATTTTAATGCAGCCATTTTACACTTATTTTTTTCACTTTTCTTTAAGCCAGTGTTATCATAGTTTATAATTTTGCATCTTTTTCTTTTAGATCTATTTGTGTTTTTATACATGTTTTAAAAACACTTTTCTTATGAGCAGCATATAGTTTACTCTCCCTTTTTTATACAATCTTTAAATCTCTGCTTTTAAATTGTGATGTTAAAATCATTTTTGTTCAGTTTGATCATAGATTGTCATTAGGTTTGAGGTTATTATTTTGCCTGATTGGCTTATTGAACAGAGAGTCTAAAATGCCCAGGGATAGAATTTAAAATGTCTTTCTTCTTGCCATGAAGCAGGACCCTGAGGAGACATCTCCTGCCCATAGCCCTTTATAGGGTGTACTGAGCCCTCTGTTGCAATGTTCAATTTCAGGCTCACCTCTTCCTGTTTCCTGCATAATCCTCTTGGATAAGTATATTTACTAGGCACCCTAACTTTTGTCAGCACCCTTAAAGACTCCTAGTGAAATATAACCATTTACAGAGGGTGTTGAAATAATCATTATTCAAGTTTTTAAAAAATGGAATGAGATTTCCACCATAATATATTTAAAAATATATTTTAAAATATATAAATAAAAGCTATATAAATACAATATATATAAAATATATAAATAAAAATATATTTTAGAAAACTTTAGAAGAAAGTAAGGAAAATCTCTATGACTTCAAAGTAGGGAAAGATTTCTTGGATGCACAAGAATTTTAATCTGTGGAAGACAATGAGAATATCTGCTTGTTAAAGGCAGATGCCTTGTTTACTTTTGTTGCTGCTGAGACCAAACACCCAACTCCCAAAGTGAAGAGAGGAAAGGTTTATTTAACTCACAGTTTGTGGAGGTTTCAGTCTGTAACTGGCTGGCTCCTAGGAAGGGTGGCACATTGCAGAGGGGCAACACTTCACTCCACAGCAGAAGGCAGCAAAGCAGCCAAGTAGCAAGCAATGGTGGCAGTGGTCTACTTCTCCCTCTGATCCCATCCAGGTTTCCTGCTCTTTGAGTGGTACCACCCACACCCAGGGTGGACTTCCCACTATCCATAGCCAGAACTATGCCAGAGCAAACAGAGGACTAATTTAGTAATCACACATGCTTAATCCCATCATCACACGCTCTGGACCCAACCACCACTGAAAGTCCCACCTTTGACCTCATGAGGCTTTGGGGGGACATCTAGACACAATCATAACAGTAAAAGAAAGTAAGCAGAAGACCCACACACTGGCGGATCATATTTGCGACGTAGGTAATAGACAAAGCAATAAGAGCTAGGATAAAGGACTTACACACTTGACATTTTAAAAAACAGATTATTAGTGAAGTGGTTAGGAGATTTAGACAGAAGAAGAAGCACCACTGGCCAATAAACATAAAAAAGGTTCTCAACTTTATTAACACATGAGATGTAAAGCCATGTGAGATTTTACATCTAATGGAGTGGCCATGCATACAATCTGATGTGACCAACTGTTTGAGAGAATGTGATGTGGGTTAAAGGGAACTCTTACATGCTGCCCATGAATGTAATGTCTCGTGTAGTTTAAAGAGTCTGAATAACCCGCAGTCTGGTAGTTGCACTGTGTGTGCTGAGCATTGTGCTTCAGGCTTTGATGTGCGTGCGGAGTACTTGGGAGCATCCTCGATTGGCAAGTTTGGCTGGCACCTCTGCAGTGCTTCCGACGGGTGCTATTGTACAACCTCACCCCGCATGGCCAGGACCGGGACCCTGATGTACGGCGCAAGGCACGCTTCACATCCCCGCTGGGCGCACACATCTAGCACTAAAGACGTCTGAGATGCCTTTTAGTTTAACCTTTCATTCCCAGCAGTAATCACTTCCTCAGCATCATATGCATAGGCATTTGTCAAGTTGTCTGTATTTATTGTTAAAACACCTGTCTTGTCTTTGACTTACACTATGGAAAGAGCCACTCTTATTTCTGTAGATGGTTCGTTTCATTGTCAGGCAACTTCAAATCTTAGAAAGTCTTTTGCTGATTTTAGGCCAGGTTTTCCATATAAACTTTAGACAGAAAATTAAATACGGCCATGTATTCCAGCAAAGGAATTACTGTAAGATCATAATGGAAGGAAAAATACAACAGATAACTATATTCAAGATAATATTCTTATTTTGGTTTCTGAGTTAATTTAATAGATCCTGAATTGTCTGATCTTCTGTTTAGCTCATTCCCTACTGTGTCACAAGCCAATGCATTTTGGTTTCTTGTATTGTAGGACACAAATATCTATTTGACTGGCACCGAAGAAGGTCATATTCACAAATGTTCTTGTTCATATAATGAACAATACTTAGAAACCTATAGAGGACATAAGGTGAGTTTAATTATGGTAGCCATGGGAAATTTATCTTGTAGTATTTCTGAAAAAGATAGTATCAAATCTTTAATTTGTTCTTGCAAATTATAGAAGTCACATTTTTTGTTTCTACAGGCTTTTACTGATTCCAGAATGAAATTCTCTCTGGTATATCCCCAGTCTTTGTATCTTTTTCTGATTCTCCAAAGTTTTTTCATTTTCTTCCTCATTTCTTTGCTTTTCTTAATACTACTATCTTTTTAAAACATGTAATATGTACTAATATTTAGTGATGATTATAGCAACTGTATTTTTGCCTTTCTACATGGAATAACTAAGGGAAGAGTCAGTTTTCGATCTCATTTTCTACTAAAATAATACCCATGCAAAAACAGTGATGTATAAATCTAGAAATCATCTTGTTTTTGGTTCGCTGGCCAAGACTAAGAGATATGATGTGAAATACCATTTACATATTTTATTGTTTCTATTTCTAGGGTCCAGTGTATAAAGTGAAATGGAACCCGTTTTATCCCGACGTATTCTTGAGCTGTTCTGCAGATTGGGGTGTCATGATATGGCAGCAGGAGAATTTCCGGCCCTTTCTGAGTTTTTATCCAACAACTCATGTGGTTTACGACATCGCCTGGTCTCCAAAATCGTCCTTTGTGTTTGCGGCTGCGAATGAGAGCAGAGTGGAGATCTGGGACCTTCAGGCCAGCACGTGAGTGCCATGTGTGGGTGCCTTCTCAGGGACATTTCCAGCTGAGCCCTTCAGCCTCAGTGATGCACAGTAGAGTTAGCCTCTGTTAGAGAGCAAGCACCCTTGCTACCTGAACACTGGTAAACTAGCTTTACTCCATCAGTCTTTTGCTGTTGTTGTTATTTGTTTGTTTTGTTTGATGAGACAGGGTCTCACTGTGTAGGTTTTGTTTTGTTTTGTTTTGTTTTGTTTTTTTGTCTTTTTGAGGCAGGGTCTCACTATGCAGTTCAGGCTGCCCTTGAGCTCACTTTGTAGCCCAGGCTGGTCTCGAACTCCCAACGATCCTCCTGCCTCAGCCTCCTGAGTGCTGGGATTACAGGCATGAGCCACCATGCCTGGCTTCTCACTGTGTAGTTTTAGGCTGCTCTTGAACTCACTGTGTAGCTCAGGCTGGCCTCAAACTTGCAGTGATACTCCTGCCTCAGTTTCCTGAATGCTGGGATCACAGATGTGTGCCACCATGCCTAGTTCCATGAGACTTTTATGAGTAAAGCTATATTGCCAGGCTACTGTATTAACAGTGACTACTTACACCACACATAGCCTTCAAAACGTGAGTGAAGAGTTGGCATTAATTGTGTCCTAACACTGGCTATCAGAAGCACCTTGAGTCCTTACGCATTTGTATTAATGCTTGGCGTGCAGGCCTGATGTATACAGGATGGCGTGGTTACAACGAGAGTCTCTCCAACAAGATAAAAAGGAAACAAAATTATTACTTTTGCAGTGTTTACTTTTTCTCTTACCTCATTCATATTCAGAGGAGTATGCATTTAACAAGACTTTCTATTGAAGATATTACACAAAGGTGATCAGACCCATCTATTCTCTTTAGGATGAAAAGTTATAGAACACTGTGGTACAATGCTTAGTGATTCTATTTCCACTGGGAAATATAAATCTTTATACTAGTTATTAGGAAAAGGAACAAGAAAATACATTTTTTGTTTAAAATAAGTGACAAAATTCCATGGTTCTATTACTAGTGGTAAATTTTTTTTACTCAAAGTTAATAATTCAGCAACTTAAAAATTTTTTTTGTCATCATTTGTCCGTCAAAACAATACCAATCAAAGAAAGATCAAGGATTGTTTCCTTCTGGGTGGGCGGGGACTCAGGTCAGCAGTGGCTGTTTAAATAATCCAACCTCTGGTGTTAGTGATATAGTTCCCAGGACAGCACTTCTTTACAAATATCAAAAGCTGCTACTTTTGTTCTTTTTGAGGGCATAGCTAGATTGTTTTGGATGACTAAAAGGAGGGGGAAAAATGTGTTAGAAATGTGCTTTTCGGTTCCAGAGGTTTGTGTGGATGGAGACCCGCAGCTGCCAGAGGACAGTTATTTGAGAACTGGTATTAGCCAGAGTCCTCCGGCACCAGCAGGATGAACCTGTCTGCTTCCATCTCTGATCCACTTCTGCCTGCCTGTCCGTCCCGGGCTCTGTGTGAGAGACATTTACTCCACCCTGCAGGGGTTCCCCCCACGGTAGCAGCAGGCCAGTGCTTTCTCTCAAGACCTTCCACTGGTAGGGTGAGATGCCCCCTCATTTCAGAGGTGGTCACTTTCATTCAAATTCTGCTAATCAAAATGCTGGCGGCATCTTCAGAGCACGCAGTCCCCTGCGGAGGTGTTTGCCCAAAGGGTCACACACTGGAGCCCAGCCAGGCCTGCAAAGAAACAGATCAGACAGAAGTTCAGGTGGACGAGTTCACATCTTACCTGCAAACTAGTTTTAATTTATCTGATTGAAACTGGCTCACTGAAACAATGAAAGTTTTTGATTTTGGAGAGAAACAGTTACTTTGAGTTTGAAACCAGAGGCCTTTGGTTTTGTTACATTAAAAAAAAAAAAAGGTCAAACTTTTCAAAAAGACTGTTTTAGCAGGACAACAAACTAATCTCACTCACTTGGAAGACTGAGGTAGGAGGGTGACAGCGTCCAGCCAGGGCTGCTTTGCTTAGTGACTTAGTGAGACGCTGTCTTCAGATGATGATGGCGATGGCGATGGTGACAGCAGCAGCAGCAATGATAACTATAAAGCTCTGGGCTGCAGTTCAGTCCTCGCTGGGTTCCATCTCTAGTTACCAAAAGAAAAAAGAAAAGCGCTGTAACAGCTGGACGCATAAGTCAGATGTCTCGTTGCAGCTTGGACCCTCTGATTGTGAATGTCGCCAACCCTGGAATCAAGTTCACCAGCGTTCTCTTTGCCAAGCACACGGACTGCCTCCTGGTGGGAGACAGTGACGGGCAGGTGGCTGTGTATGAGCTGAGAAATATGCCCACCGCTTCAGACTACGGCCGGGTAAGACTCAACCAGAAAAAAAACCATGTCATTCATCCAAGGGTGGCGCCATGTGCCTATAACCCAGTGCCTATCATCAGGAGGCTGAGGCAGGAGGATTGTGAGTTTGAGGCCAACCAGAGCCTCTCTCCCTCTGTGTGTCTGTCTCTCCCTCTCCTCTTTCACACATGCATCTGTCTGTGAGTCCACTCAGGTGTATGTTTGTGGCATGCGGCAGGTGTGTGCGTTTCTTAAGTCTCCTAAGTGAGATGCACTGGAAGAAACTTAGGCATGGTACCTACAACAAGGTTTACTTCCTTTCAGTTTTACTTTCTTTATTTGGGAAAGAAAGATGATGAAAGTAACATTTCTGAGCATAAGAATAGTGAATGTTATGTGGAAGAACCCAAAATTATGCCTAGGTGCTGGGCATGGTGACAAATACCTATAATCCCAGCTACTTAAGAGGCTAAGGCAGGAAGGTGCAGGTTCAGGGCAGCCCGGGTAGCATAGGTAGGTCCTGTCCCAAAAGAGAAACGTGCTTAGTATGTATTTAAGACTTATTAACTGCTAAATATATCTAGAGGACTTCTTATAGGAAGTAATTTTATTTTTTAGATATTTTCCAGGGTTCTTGATACAGGTATGTGTTTCTGCTGGTTTAGCATTATCTGGTTCACTTATTCACCTATGAAGAAAACCTTGAAAAGCATCTCAGTTTTATTAGATGCTCATTATTTTTATACTAGGTTATCAATTTACTCTGTTTTTTATGTTTAAATTGTGACTGCAAATAGTAATCTGATAGCTGCTGCCACAAATACAAAAAACATGTTTAAAGCATTAAGAATATACAAACACAGTAAGGAAAACACTAAGACTCCAGTAGAAGAGTGAGGAGTTGTCAGAAAAAAGTCACTCACAAAAAATTACCAGTAAAAATATTTTTAAATTCAACCTCATTCATTAAAAGGCATTAAACTAAAAAGGTGACAGCATTTTTGTATGTTCAACTAGCCAGCTTTATTTGGAAAGAATGTATGGGCCTCCTGAGTACTTATGAGCATGTAGTAAACTAAGCTGTCTCTTACGGCAACTTAGTCTAATGGCCGGACTAGAAATTGGTGTAACTTCTTTGGAAATAACTTGGCAATCTGAATGCTCAGGAAGTGTTGATTCCCTTGAGCCCATAATTCTGCGTCTGTGACTCTGTCCTGCATATATAACCCTAAACACAGACAAGGGATTGGTGACAGCGTTATTTGTGGCAGGATAAAGAAAGCCCAAGAAAAGGAGCCAACCTAACTACCTCTGTACAAAGGGGAAGGGCAGGCTGGGAAGGCAGGCAGACAGACAGGGATTTACACTCAGATCCCGGCCTCAGACTTTGTGCAATGGTAAACTCCAAATGGATCTGTACAAAAGCCAAACTACCGGAAGCACGTCATCATGTTTTAAGGAAGACAACCTTTTTGAAAAGACCCCCAAAGGCCCATTACTTTTGCCTATCTCTTTTTGCCCTATTATACAACAGGTATAATAAAGGTACCAGTATCAAAGGCTGCCTGATTGATTGAATTAGTAGTACAACTACTGCCTGGCACAGGGTCAAAACTATGCCTGGCACATAGCAAACTCGGTAAACTTCTATTATTGTTGTATGCAACACAGAAGGCAGAAGAAATAGATCATTCAGCCACTGCACAAATCCTTACTGAGCGGGTACTGTGTCTTTCGCACAAAGGATACAACACCGAACAACTGGTCCGAGCTGTTTGTTTCCCATGTCCGAGTGAGAGTAAGGTAGGATGAGATGGGTCTGAGAAACACACCGAGGCTAGGATCAGAGGACTGGGCCACTCATCTGGGCAGTGAGGTCTCAAAGGACAGGGAATGTCCAAGAAAGCAGGCCACAAGACAGGCACTGACTTCCGTGATAACTACTCAGAGGGTTTATGACTCCTTAGAGTGCATAAAACATTTCCTGTAATGACCCACCTCACGCCAACCTTTAGAAAAAGACTAGGTTTCCCAAGACTGCATTTATTGTAAGATTCAGAAAACTGTCACCTTCTGCTCCCTGTTCCTGACTTTTCTATGCAGACACTACTGTCTTACAAGCTCTCTATACACCCTTGGTTCTCATCCTCCGTTACATGAAAGTTTTCTTTTTTAGTACAGAGATAAGTACTATTAAGTGAGGATGTAAGTCTCATGCAGAAATCACCAAGTTCTGCTCTCTTGAAATCAAGAATTAACAGATGGAGAAAGAACTGAAGATACCGACAAGTTTAACGGGTAGTTTACAGACAAGAACACTCAGAATTAAGCGTGCAGGCTAGCCAGGGGCAGCCAAAGTTGCCCTCTTAGTGAGTCCTTATAAAATTATTTGTCAAACTTCATTAAAGGGAGTTTTCAGAGGACAGAGCAGGTTTATACCAGGAAGTAATTGCTGCTGTTTAAACTTTTCTGTTTGTTCCCTTTATGATTTTACTGGTGCCCTCTGTGTGTGTATGGCTGACTTATAAACTTTAAATGGCGTTTAAAAGACCACTTTACCTTTTAAGTTGTGTTTTATTGCATTGTGACTGTGTGACTTTTTTTTTTTTTTTCTTTTTAGGAAGATACAATAAATGCTTTGCTTGGGTGCAAGTCCACCCAACCAGGATAATTCATCAGGCCTAATAATCTTTTTTATTGTTGTTTAAAGAAAAAGAAACTATGTAATATTCAGTACACTGTATTATATGTTCTAGACTGGGATTTTGATTTTAGGAAATACTACTTGATATATAACTTTCATTCAAACTCAGTGAACTTTTAGTTAAGAAATATGAGATTGGTTTGTGATATAAGCTGAGAGTTATTCTAAGTAAGAGGGTTGTTTGAATTTTCAGAGTTTTCTACTTCTTGGTCAGATCTGAAGGACATGTGAGTGTATATGTGTACTTACAAAACAGCCAAGCAGGTTAGAAAACCTTTTCTTTAGAGGCAAAACTTGGAAATTGTTAACAGTATTGAAGCTGAAATTGTTTTAAGACAAAACTTCTACCAACTTTTAAGCTGGGTGCGGTGGCACAGGCCTGTAATGTCAGCACTGGGGAGGCAGAGACAGGGGGACCGTGGGTTCAAGACCAGCCTGGACCACATGGAGAAAACCTGTCTCAAAAATAAATTTCATCGACTTTCAATCTTCTGCTCTCCAGGATCCCTTATTGCATAGTTAGTATGATGAGAATAGTGGGTCCTTAAATCCAACTTTTAGCCTAAATTTTAACCCTATATTTAACCTAAATTCTTCTCTATCCAAGGAGGACGCAAGGGCAAATATCAGAATTGCACATTTTGATAGGGATTTCACCTCTAATTCGGTCAGAAAAATTAGCTTGGGACAAATCAGGGGATTTTCCTCTGGGTGCTCAGAATCTGTGCTGAACTTTAAACCCATAAAAAAAAGCCGCAGTGAGGAGACAGAAAGTCTCCAGTCAAGGCTGTAGAGGCAGGCTTTCGGGTGGAGTGGGGAAAGGAAGTGGCTTCTCCAAATATGGACTGTAACTGGCTGTCACTTGGGGCTTTACAAGACCTGGGGTTGTTAACTGGAGCCACGGGCCCTGGTGGCCTGATCCAGAAAACTTTCTAAGTAG